>OY288282.1:6361051-6529214 GCA_958450335.1 Hibiscus tridactylites | reverse complement strand
ATTTCAAAATTTCCTTCGTATTTTTCTTTTCTTTTTTTCTATCTTTTTCTCTTCTCTCCTTCATTTTCTTTTTCTTCTTTTCTTCTTTTTTTTTTCTTTTCCTTCTTCTTTATTTTTTCTCCTTCTCCTTCTCCTTTTCTTTTTTTCCTTTTTGTTTTTCCTTTTTGTGTCCTTTTCATTTACAGTTTAGGACATTCAACTTAATCCTACATGCTTCTTTCAAATAGCTTTTCATTTTCTTTGCCCCAGTGTGGGGAGTGATCCTTGGTTAGGGTTAAATCACAAGAAAAACAATATCAGGCTCAAAGGGGGATAACAAATGGATTTTTCTTATTCGTGAAGGGAAATGAAGGAATGCCAAATGTCATTTCACACACAAATACCGTCGAAGAAAAGCAGTCCTCAGTTGGTAGATGTTTTAGAGTTATCACTCCATTCAAGGACCCTAACAACAATGTCTGAGAGGAAAATACACTCATAATATGTATATGGGATTTCTCCATTAATCATGAACTCACATTTTCCCCCTATCTCGGGATTAGATTCAAGAATCATTCATACAATAAATAATAGGGACCCTGCAAATAAGACATATGCTTGAAAAGGGAATGAATGAAAAAAGAAAAGAAGGGAAATGGATGAAACAAAAATGAGAAACGTTTGCCACTTGAAAAAAATGCATCTTTAAACAAGTAAAGTGACATAGAAGCCCTTACAAAAGATCCCTAATGCTCGCGGGCAAAAGCAAAAGGGTTGGTTCTAAGCATGACCCCAACTGTCTAGAGAAAATTATGCATTATTTCATGAAAGCACGAATCCCGACCAATCTCGCCTCCAATGTCTTCGTGACAAAACTCTAAACGCGCTCGTCATCTTATTCTCTCTCGAGTCTTCCACTTCTAATGGCTGCCAATATCAACTCTCCATTCATGACCATGTCTGCAAAACCTTCGGTGGCGTGATTTAACATGTATTCATAGAAAGGTCCATTTAAAGTCTCCACAAACATTGGAGTAACCTCATTTTCCGATAGTGGAGGTTGAACTTGGGCTGCCACATCTCACCATCTCTGGGCATACTGGTGGAAGCTCTCATTGGGCTTTTGCCCCATATTCTGCAGTACAATCCTGCTTGGGACCATATCCGTCACGTACTCGTATTGTTTGAGGAAAGCTTTTGATAGATCTTTCCAAGTGCGTATGTTGACCTGACTTAGTTGAGCATACCATCGGATAGTAGTCTCAGATAGACTATCTTGGAAATAGTGGAACAACAACTTCTCATTTTCTAAATGCGGTGACATTTTCTGACAGTACATAGTCAAGTGTTCCATTGGGCATGTAGTTCCATTATACATTTTCCGACAAAAACAAGTCCCCAGCGGAGTCGCCAAGCTGTCGCAACCACTTTTTAGGAGGCTTCGACTTTTTGGAAAACTTAAAAAAAAAACAGAGTCGCCACCAATCTTTTTGAAAAGTGTGATTGGATCACTTTAAAACAAGGTTATTATTTTTATCTCTCTTTTTAAAACTAAAACTCCATCTAACATAAAAATTGTAAAATGTCATTTTCTTACTCTAAAAGCCCCATAACAACCCATATTTTGGGATAAACTCTATCTTTTCAACTTCGAGAACACCAAATATAGTCATTTTCCCTTATTTAGAGAGAGAGAGAGAGATATACTGTCGCAACCACCTTTTAGGAGGCTTCGATATTTTGGAAAACTTAAAAAAAACGGTGTCGCCACCAATCTTTTTGAAAAGTGTGATTGGATCACTTTAAAACAAGGTTATTTTAATAAAACATTTTGTTTTAATAAAACAACGATTTTGGTCTACGAAAATCAGAAAACAGGTTCGGGGTTCGGTTACGCATGGGGAAGGGTTAGCACCCCCACGACGCCCAAAATTGGTACCTAATTGGTTTTAAAATCGTTTTCAAAACTGGAATTTGAAAGTTTATGAAAATTCGACTTTACTTGTCCGTTTAATGAATATTAATCTATTTTAACGGCCTTATCTCCAGGGGATGAAGTTTAATCACCGCCAAATTTTTGGCGCTAACCCGTCATTCCCGTTTGATAAGACACCGCAATAAATTATTTTCATTTTTTCAAACAACATGGAAATTTAGTGCGTTGAGCATTTTATTCATTCTCTAAGTTCGATTATTTAAAAACCCTAAAAACGTCTAAGTCTTTTATTCCCAATTAAAGGTTTAAGTTTGCTTAAGTGTGTCTTATTTTTTGTGAAGTAAATTTTTTAACAAACACGTCTCTATCTAAGCTTTTAGAACCTAGTCATAAGTTCTAACTTATTTCTAAAAACAAGCAAGCAACTTATTTTTTTGTATTTTTCCCTTTTATTATTTCTTTTGAAAATCTTTTATTTCTTTTTTACTTTTTAATTTTTAAAAGCCAAGACCCTTTTTATATTTTTCTCCTTTTTTCATTTTTTCACCTTTTTATATTTTTTTTTCATTTCAAAAAGAATTTCTCTTTTAAAACTTCTTTTTTTATTTTCAAACTTTTCATTTTAAAATGACATTTTTAAAAAACTTTATTTTGAAAGATTTCCTTTTAAGTTTTTTTTTTTAAATTTTCTTTTCTCCTAAAACCCTAAACTTTTACTTTAAAACCTTTTTATTTTCTTTTTTTCTTTTAAAAAACTTTATGACTTATTTTTTTCTAGAAAAGCATCTTATTTTATTTTTTTTATTTTTAAAATCACTTAACCCATTTATTATTAAAACTAAAAATAAAAAAAAACCTTTTTTATATTTTTTAATAAAAATCAAGCCCCTTTATTATTTCCATCCATGCATTATTGTTTTCCCTAATTAAATCCCTAACTTTATGTTTTTTCAATTAAGCCACATTAACTCATTTTATTCTTGCATTTTTAATTTAAACACTTTTAAAAAATCATTTCTACACTTCTAAAGATCAAAACATTCCTAACAACATTTTTTAAAGCATGCAAATTTTTCAAGATCAAACCAAAATTTAAAACGATAACATTACCAGAATCGTGAAACGATTTTCCGACTTCAAGAACACAACCTAAAATCCATAAAAAATACAAACACAAAAACAAAAATTCAACCAAGAACAAGCATGAAAAATTCTAAATAAAAATTAAAAGGAAAGATAGAAACTTTACCGAAATGACGAACGAAGAACTCGAATACGAACTTCTCGAAATGCCGCTAGTTTCCTCCGAAAAATTGCTTCCAAAATCGAACTTCAACTCCAAAATTTCCAGAAAACTCTTGAAAATTTTAGAGAATTTTTCAGATTTTTTCCTAAGCCTATTTCTTTTTTCAAGTGTATTTTCACTTCAATTTTTGTGTGTTGAACAATGGAGAAGAGGGGGGGGGGGGGTTTATATACACTTGCTTGAGCTTGCAAATAAAGCAAATATCCGCGTTTAATCCCTAAATTGGAGCCAAAATCAGACCAAGAACTTGATTCTCGGTAAAACCCCTCAAACCCCATTCGATTTGGTTCAATATCGAAGCTGAATTTTCCCTTAATTCGAGCCTAGGGTTTGACATCTTATTTCGATTTTTTGCAGATTCCGACGAGCACAGGCGGCGGCGACGAGCGGGGTTGGTGGCGTTAAGTCGACGTCGGCGAGGCGAACCGGCCGGTACTAACGGCGACGATAGCCGTGGCCGGTAGACGCCGGCCGAAATCAACAGCCTCGAACAGGGGTTTTCCGGCTAGGGTTTGGGTGCTAGATCGCGCGCGTGGTCTTTTTTTACTTTTCTTTTTGCTTTTATTTTTTGTTATTTTTTATTATTATTTTTTTGGTTTTCATTTTATATATTTTTTTCTACATTCATTTTCACCATTACTACTTATTTTAATTATTATCAAATTTTCCTTTTCCTTTTTTTCTTTCTTTTTTTAAAAAATGGGCTTAAATTTTAAAGTGGTCTTGTTTTTTCCTTTTGAAGTGGGCTTTGCAAAGAATGGGTTTTTAAAGATGTTTTTTTAGTAAAGGGGTGGGCCTTTTATTATTTTAAGGGAAAAATGATTTTTTTATTTTCTTTCGGATTATTTAATATTGAGGTGAAAATCTAGTGACAACAGATACTAGTTGATATAGCAGGATGAGATTGTAAATGGAGAAAATTAGGAAGGGAGGGACAGACGCATAATTTTATGTTAGGAGGGATAGACCTATACAATTCTTAGGGGACGAACTAATAAAAATTTGTGGGAGGGGGCGAAAATAAATTTTCATTAAAAAATACATAGGATATTTCTAAAAAAATTCTAAATCATATATGAATTTTAAATATCTAGGGGGCGACCGCCCCCCTCTAGCCCCTTCCTCAATCCATCCCTGATTGGGAGGATCACTTATATAAGGGGTCTTTGCAATCAGTTGCAGAACTTTGAAAAAGAGTTTGAGGAAACTTCAATTTTTAAAAAAATTGGAGGCTTAAACTAAAATTTTCAAAACTTTTGAGGGTCTAACTAAAATTTTTAATAATTTGAGAGATTTAATGAGAACTTTCACAGATTCTAGGAGAAAATTTAATTAAAAATATCCAAAAATTTGAAAGTTTAATATGAACTTTTTAAAATTTTGAGTGGCCAAATTATTGTTTTTTAAATATTAAGTGTCAAATTCTAATTTTTATGCGCGACAATTAGCTGATAGCTGATAACATTAACTGATTTGACTAGCGGATTGCATTAGCTGATTGTATAAAAAGTGTTTGATAAAATTAACTGATAGCTGATAGCTGTTTGATTATTTGAACAAGCAAAATGACATATAAGTACACGATTATATTCAATACTTCTTTGAAAAATTTATTAGTTATTATTATTATTATTATTATTATTTGTATCAATTAATATTAATTATATTATGAAAAATAATTTTCTTAATATCATTACTAAACATATATGAAGGATGTTAATATTATATTTTATTTGTGAAATTATCTTTTAAATATAATTTTAATAATGATTAATTTTAGATGTATATATTAATTTCTTATTTATAAAATTATATTTCGAATATATTTTATTAATTATTAAATTTATATGTATATATTAATTTATTATTTTTGAAATTACTTTTTAATTTTTTTAGTTACTCAAATTTATATTATTTAAAAAAAATATAATAATCAAGGACAAAAAAGTCTTTACAAGTCTTTTATCCAAACCTCTAACTCAAAAAGCTCCTAAAGTGAGCTTTTTCAAAATGAGAGGTTTCACACCAATACGCTATTATAATAATTTATTTACCAAACATTTAAGTTAGCGGATTTGACTGGTCAAACCTCTAAAAATACTTCAAACCTCTAATTTTGACTCAAAAAGTTGTTTCGGAACAAGGCCTTAATTTTTTTGGGGGAGGGGGGCGTGGCATTAGTGTTGAGTCACGCTGGTACACCCCATGGTGCAACACTAAAAATTTTCCGGCGATCACCACCAGATATCCATGTACGAGGAACGAATCAAGGTGAATAAGGGTGAACAATTACCTGTTTAAAATCTGAAATTCTAACTTTGGAGAAGATGAATATCCAATCACGATTCCACAATGTCGATTCTTAAGCCGCAACAATAACGCTCCAAACCTCTACGAAGTTCACCCAGTTGAAACAAGCATATAAAACTCTCTAAATTATTTAGAAGGGAACGAGCATATAAAAAACTCTCTAAACTATTTAGAAGGTTTTCTTAAAAAAATATTAATGACTGCTAGATCTTTCATGCCTTTATATAGCATTTGTAATCCTAATTCAACTCATATTAGGATTTCAATATATATATATATATATATATATATATATATATATATATATATATTAAATATATATAATCTCAATTTAACTTTAATTAGAATTTAAATATATATTAAATATATATAATCTCAATTCAACTTAATTTGGATTTCAATATATATATATATATATATAGTATATATAATCTCAATTCAACTTAATTATGATTTCAAAATATATATATATATATATTGATTTAATCGAATTATATTATTTATATATTAAAAGAGTCATAATTACAATAATTATGTTTCTTTTAATATTTACCTAATAGTTAAATTATATATATATATATATCAAATATATATATTAATTTAACTAAATCCGTGGTACAACAAATTTGTACATAAATAATTTATTTAATATATGTTCATTTCAATTGTGGGTGTGGCCATGTAGGTTCATGTAACGTTAGTAGTAAATATTAGAAAATTTCTAATATTACAAACAATGAGCGACATCTAGCAATATGTCATTGTCACCAAAGTTACAAGAAATCATGATTCGACATAATCTCTTCGTGATTAATTCTTTTCATGTATTACATCCTTTTGTCCTTATATCAAGATTGAACACATGTCATGGAATAGTCACACTTGTATAGTCCATCTAATATTTCTTAATATCTTGAGTAGACTATTATAAATGAATAACTATGATATCTCATATCAACTTATTCGAGCATGACCATGCATTTCTAGTCTCACTTAATCAAGTGGCCTACGATATTACTCCAATTATGTAAGAGGGACAAATCCTATCTTGATCAACCTTATCCCGCTACATAGATTGTGACATATCCAATATCAGTCTTTATAGTATAGTTAGCTACGACACGTTTGACTGTATCAAAATATGTCACTCACGATGTTGAAATAATGATGATCTCAAGTCTAAAGATCATACATGTAGTTATCACTATGAGCAATGTTGTGACTGTCACATAATAATACAAGAAACAAGCTCATAGCGGGTCAGTCCAGCATGTCATTCTCTAACACATAGTTATGTATTGATTTTGACATCTCCATGTCAATGACAACACTTTGTCATCAATCAACTACATATTAGTCTTAATGCATTATTGTTGTCCACACCCACAATAATACTCGATTAAGGACATTTAAGAATAACTATATTATTCTAAGGACTTTATTATAATTCAGTTTATTTATGCATGCAGAATTGTAACTGAAAATAATAATGACAATGCCTTTTTTAAGAATAAACAAGATAAAAACAAATATTATTTATAATCATCTTATGATTGGTCTTTGGGCATACTCTAACACCTAGGTCCCTACAAGTTTCCACCCCTTTTTGCAGTTAGGATTGTGTAAAAATATCTGATACGAATAACCCTATCTATTTATCTGATGCTATTGTCACGGGGCTAGATTTTCGAACCAGCAAACCGTGCGGCCTTAGGCGAATTTCACACCACAAACACCTAAGTAAGCCTAAATTCCAACTCTGGAAGATCAAACTTCCAAGGCACTCAAGAACGCAAGATCGTTCTAAGCGGAAGCAAACTATAATGAATGGCCTTTGAATCTGAAAGAAGAAAAGCAAGAACACGAAGAACAACACAGAGGATATAAAGTGAATTCCTTGATTACTCTGAAGATAGAAAACTGAGTGATTTACAAATGAGCTAGGGAGTCTCTATTTATAGTTGAACTCCCCCAGATCTGACGGTCAAAACTGATTTACATCGACGGACGAGATTTACATAATATCTAAACAAAATATCTAAATATCACGAAATTATCTAAATAAAATTAATTCAAATGGATAATGTTGGACTAAATCTTCCAGAACATTCCGGAACTTTCCAGAATCTCTCACGGACCGGGCTATATCTGGTGGTCTTTTCGAGGTCAAAGTCTGTGTCTGAACCCCTTCTCTAGGCAAATGGACATATGGAACGGGCTCGAACTGGCGGCCCGTGACAATCTCCCCCACCAAACACGGCGACGCCCTCATCGCGCCTTCAGGATGAAGCTTGACTCGGTGATCCTGGATTCGCTTCCGCACCTTGGCTCGCCTCCTACTCAGAATCGGGCTTGGTTGTCCTCCTACAAGGACCGCTCTCCCCATAAAGAGCACTCAACTCTGACTCGGTCGTCCCCCCATAAGGACTGCTCGCTCCGGCACTCTCCGCCATGTAACATCATTCGTCGACCCTCCATGTACATCTCGATCGTAGGAACTCTTTCCTACCAGTTGCAACTTGCCTCTACTCGGATCCCCTCGATCCTTGCTCGAGTACTCGGACCCCATCACATTGAACGCCGAACTGACCCTCAGAACTCTGAAAGGTTGCTTGGGTTCTCGCCAAGTCTTGGCAACTCCATTTGTTGGGTTAGGATTTCTGCTTCCTACACCCAACAAACCAGGCAAATTAAACTGTGAAACACTATAATCGTGTTCAAGATATACCTCTTTCGGACTACTCCGGTTGGCATTCACTCTAACTCGCATCAACACTTCCTTCCTCGCGAAGTCTGGTGCACCATCGCTTATCGGCGACTCGTCGCTCATCGACAAAATCGACACTTCTTCAATTTGGAAGTCCGACACCTCAGCTCACACTGACGCTTCTTTGTCCACGAAGCTCAATGCCCCATCCACCTTACTCACTGGTGGACACTCGACAGATCCCACGTCGTCCAAAGACTTCAGCTCCACTAGCCCTTCCAAGGTCGTTTCCTCAGTGGCAGCAACCAAGTCAGCATCCTTGGTTAGCTCAACAACATTCAGAACCCTGTTCTCACTTTTCACAACCCGACGAATCGGTACGACACATTGTTTGTGAGGCTCCAGAATGCAAACACAATCGACAAAAGTGGCAAGGAGTGCATTAACCTGGTCAAGGAAACTTAAACCAATGACAAAATCATAGTCATCCAAGTGAATTACCTCAAAATTTTCCTTGCCTTTCCATTCTCCAATTTCAAACTCCACGCCTCGTGCCATTCCCACTGTCGGAACACCTCTGGAATTGACGGTCTTGATCCTCCCGGTTGAATCTTCAACCTTCAACCCAATCTCGTCGGTAGCTTTCTTCGACACAAACAAATGAGATGCTCCTGTGTCCACAAGAGCACTTCTCTTTTGATCCGCCACGTTGATGTCTACATACATCAACCCTTTTTGCTTTCGGTTCTTGCTCGCCTTGGCAGAACTCAACAACATCGAACCAAGCTTTAAAGCCTCACCGCCTTCGGGCTTGTCATCCCCCTTGGATGGCTTGACTTGATCCGAGCACTCTTTCACAGTATGAGGCCCCTTGCACCGGTAACATTTCACCTGCTTCCCTTCTACACTTGGTTTGATTACTTTGACACTGGCAATCTCACCAAGTCGACATTCCTCATTTTCTGTTTCGTCGTCTCCATTGGCGATGGCATCGAGGCGGCCTTTCTTGGGACAGTTCCTCACTATGTGCGGACCACCACAACGGTGGCACCTTATGGGCCCTCGTTCCTTCTTCTCCAATGGTTTGACGAAATTGTTGGGATTTTCGTCACCATCACTGTAACAGTAGTCATCCTCATCTCCCCTACCATTGTCCTTGCCTCGGGGCTTATAAGATTTGGATTTCCCAACTTCAAATTCTGCAATAGATTCAGCCGCGGTCAAGGCATTGGAGAGATCTTTGACTCCCCTCCGCACTAACTCCATTTAGGCCCATCGTGGGAGACCATGTGTGAAAGTAAAGAAGCCCTCGGCTTCACTCAAATTCGGAATCTGGAGTTTGAGCTCAATGAACTCCTTAACATACTCTGGGATGGAACCCTCATGTTTCAGTTCCCGCAATTTCTTTCGAGCCTCATGTTGAGCATTGGTCGGACAAAACTGATCTTTGAGCTCAACTTGAAACTCCTTCCAAGTCTCAATTGGAATGTCCTTGCTCTCCTCCTCAGCGCATCTGCGTCGCCACCACAAAAGAGCGACGTCAGTCAAATACATAGAAGCAACAATTACCTTTTCCGCATCATCCTTGATGCCCATGACCCGAAAATACTGCTCCATGCCCCAAACGAAGTTCTCAACATCTTGGGACGACCTGTTCCCCTTGAACTCCTTCGGCTTTGGGATGTCCTTCCTCAGCAAGGATGTAGTTGGCTCGGCCACATTTTTCAAGGCAACTTTGAACACAGCCATGCCTGCCTTCACCTCCTCCAACTCTATCTTCACAGCCTTCAATTCGGCCTCAAGCACATCACCTCTGTTACCCAACTTCTCGAACACATCCGTCAGAAGTTCCTTCATCTCTCCCTTGAGATGGTCCCTCTTGTTGTCTTGATCCTCAAAGCGTAAATCGACCACGTCGAGTCGTTCACCTGAATCTTTCACCGATTCCTCAAGTCGGGTTACCTTCCCCTCTAACGACGTGAGGATATCTTTCGAGCTCGCTCGCTTTCCCTCAACAGCCTGGGTCTCCGTACCCTTTTGCGCTGCAACATTCTCTCCTTTCTTTGGGGCCATCACGATCAGTGCCTTCCTCGAACACTCGCTCTGATACCAACTGTCACGGGGCTAGATTTTCGAACCAGCAAACCATGCGGCCTTAGGCGAATTTCACCACACAAACGCCTAAGTAAGCCTAAATTCCAACTCCGGAAGATCAAACTTCCAAGGCACTCAAGAACGCAAGATCGTTCTAAGCGGAAGCAAACTATAATGAATGGCATTTGAATCTGAAAGAAGAAAACCAAGAACACGAAGAACAACACAGATGATATAGAGTGAATGCCTTGATTACTCTGAAGATAGAAAACTGAGTGATTTTCAAATGAGCTGGGGAGTCTCTATTTATAGTTGAACTCCCCCAGATCTGACGGTCAAAACTGATTTACATCGACGGACGAGATTTACATAATATCTTTACAAAATCTCTAAATATCACAACATTATCTAAATAAAATTAATTCAAATGGATAATGTTGGACTAAATCTTCCAGGATCTTCCAGAACATTCCGGAACTTTCCAGAATCTCTCACGGACCGGGCTATATCTGGTGGTCTTTTCGAGGTCAAAGTCTGTGTCTGAACCCCTTCTCTAGGCAAATGCGCATATGGCAAGGGCTCGAACTGGCGGCCCGTAACACTATGAACCAAAAATTCGAATATTTTAGTCCATTTTTGCTTTTGGACATTTTAGAACGAGTATTTGAAAAACTCAGATAACCGAGTCAGATACAAATTATAATATTAAGTTTCAGATTATCCAAAAATTCAAAATAATAATAATAATAATAATAATAATAATAATAATAATAATAATAATAATAATAATAATAATAATAATAATAATAATAATAATAATAATAATAATAATAAAACTTTATACTTTAAGCTTGACCCCTTAAAAAAAGTCCACTCCACCCATTCACGGTCCACTAGATCCACCATTATCCCAATCAAATCACAATACGCCGTTGTTTTAAATCTTTCATCCCTTTCACCAAGTCATATGTTCGGATTTAAATCACTATTTTGTCGATTTGAAATTTTATATATCTGTTTTTTTTAAATCGGATTGAATCCTATATTTGAAAATGAATAATACTTATATTTGTAGTATCTAATTCGAATTAATTAACTAATAGGACGAATACTAATGATCATACTAAAAATAATTAAATAATAATTTTTTTAAAGTGCATACTTTATAGAATTGATAAAGGAACACATAGTTACTACACAAAAGCGACAATTCGAGTTGAATAGTGGTGTTGATATGTCGAGAATCATATATCTACTTCAAGATTATGTATATCACACACATATTTTGCTTTCAAATTGCTCAAGATGGTCCATAATTAATATCTTGTTTCTTGAATAGGTATTGGAACAGACCTAGCGGAAACTACAGCAAGGGGAGGCACATCGGCAATGTAAAGGGGAGGAGGTACGAAGGCTGGAATAATGGCATCGGAGCATGGAACAACAAAAGCGGTAGGAGCTCTGGCAATGGAACAGTAACAGTTTTTGTCAATAATCTGTCAAAGAACCTTCACTGGGCAGGACTGCGACAAGCCTTTGGTAGACACGGTGATGTGATTGATTCTTTTATAGCATCGAAGTTGAGTAAATCAGGCAGAAGATTCGGTTTCGTTAGATTTTCGAACAAGCCGGATGCAGACAGGGCGATAGAGAGACTGAATGGTTTCAGACTCTACGGTTCTATCATTCAAGTAAACTATGCAAAATACAAGACAAGAACCTCTTTCTGGAGGAAGACTCGACCTCCGGAGTCGAGTGAAAAGAAGAAGAACGTTGACGTTCAAGACTCAGAAGATAGGAAGGGTAACACTGAAGCAGAAAGGACGGAAGATCAAGATACAGAATGTTTGAGAAAGGATGAAGGGACCCCTGAAAAAGAAGATGCCGGGGAAAGGAGTGAACAGAGAAGAAAGATAAAGAAGATACAGGGACATGTGGATGAAGAAACCTTGTGGAAACTTAAAAAAAGCTTGGTGGGAACCACGACAGTGGACTGTAGCTTGAACAATGTAAGAGATAGACTTCACGCGTGGGGCTTAGGTAACATGGAAGTAAAGCGTTTGGGTAGCCGCCATTTTCTTCTAAAAATAGAAGATGATGAGCTCTTGAATCTCTTGGAACAGCAACACTGGTCTCTGCTAAAGGAAGTCTTCCAAGACGTAAGCTTTTGGTCGGAGTCATTTCATTTACAAGAAAGAACAATATGGGTGGAGGTGTCAGGTATTCCATTACACTGCTGAAACAACATTACTTTTAACAGAATTTCAAATTTATGGGGATCACTGGTGGCGGTGGGTGAAAATCTTAATCAGATTAAAGGCTGTGAGAAAATAGAGTTACTTATAAACACCAAACAGCTGAGTCGAATCGAAGAACTAGTGGAAATTGAGGTGGGCAACCAGGTCTTCCAAGTCTCAGTTGCAGAAACAATCAAAACCAGTTCAATTTCAAACCTTCCCGATGAAGAAGGAGGAAAGAAACAGGCACATAGAACAAAGGAAGCTGAAGAGGTTAACTCATCAGATTCTCTGAGCTCTTCCTGGAAAAAACAAAAAACGGCAGATTCGGTTGGAAACTTTGAGGATCACGATGAAGCAATTAATGAGATCCTTAAAGGAATGTCTCCAATGAGACCACCTTCAACATTTTCTAGGGAGGAGAATAGACGTCTTTATGAAGAGGATTTAATGGGGGGAAATGATCAGCACCGTATATCAAAAGCGGCAATCCCAAATCTCACTACTGACCCAAAAAAACCTAGATGGGTTGACATAGTGTCCTCAGGCCCGGACAAAAGCCCAACGAATAAGGCTAGCGAAGACTGTTTGGCAATGGGCTTTACCCTTCAACAGATAAACTTGACAAGCCCGCAAGAACGTGAGATAATCCAAGAGGAGCCTGTGATCAGCATCGATAAGGAAAAAGAAGGGGAAAGAAATGGTGGAAATTTAGATGTTGAATCTCCAGAAATTCAAAAGGAAAGTGTGGTCTGTGAAAAGGGGGCAATCAACTCAGAAGAATTTCGCCTTGATGTTTCGGAGTTGGAGCAAAACCTTAAGAAGACTAGAGTGAGGAGATACGCTTCGCTCAGCGATTTCCAGGATCAGGTGCTGTCGGAGAAAGATAGAAAGAAGCTGGAAAAGTCTCGAAAAAGAAACAAAAAAACTGGACTTTCTATGCTCGAGACTGAACTTCAAGGCAGATCATTATCCGATTCAGACCTTCAGGCTAGGTGGGATATCGGCACAAGGGAGGCGATTCAGACCATTGAAGTAGGGAAAGAGCTAGGGATCAAGTTTCAGGGAGATGAACGTGAATTAATTAAAGATCTAACCTTGCTGGAAGAAGCCGATAACGCACCACAAAACCCGACGGAATCCAAGAACTGCTAATCCTCTCCGATGCAATGAGAATCCTGTCATGGAACATCATGGGATTGGGTTCCGACTTAAAAGGTACGGAAATCAGGAGATTTGTTCAATGGAAGAAGGTAGAAATGCTTTTCATACAAGAAACGAAATGGTGTTCCGCAGAGACAAAAAAGGTGAGGAAACTCTGGGTTGATGATGATTTTGATTTTGTTGAAGCAAAAGCAGAAGGAAACTCAGGAGGCGTGTTGACAGTGTGGGATAAACAAAAATTCAAGTTGGAGAGGAAAATGGTAAACTCCAGATTTGTTTTAGTGGAAGGGACATGGGTTGAAAATGGAGAAAGCACAGTGTGCCTAAACATATATGCCCCTTGCGATCAAAGAAATCAGGCGAGCCTGTGGAATGAAATCAAACAGATTAAGAGCAGTGGGAAGAAAACATGGATCATGGGAGGGGACTTTAACGCGATCAGAAATAGAAGCGAAAGGAGTGGGTGCAGCAAATTCAATTCAGGTATGGTTGAATTCAACTCGTTTATAGATGACTGCAGATTAATTGAAATTCCCCTTGTGGGGAAAAAATTCACCTGGTTTGGGCCATCTAACAGAAGAAGCAAATTGGATAGATTCCTTATAGATGAAGATTGGTTCCAAGATAAACCAGATTTATGTGTATGGGGATTGAACAGAACAGTCTCAGATCATACTCCAATTTTATTGACGGGGGAGGATATAGATTGGGGTCCTAGGCCATTCAAAATGATAAACTCATGGCTGTCAAAAAATGAATGCGTTGAATTAATAAAAGAAGCCATGGCGAGTTCGAATCCGAATGAGGGGAACCTACCGAAGAAACTGAAAAAAAGTGAAAGAGGCTTTGAAGAAATGGAACCAGGAGAATAACAATGACTTCAGACAAAAGGCAGCAATTCTGGAGAGTAAAATTAATGCCATTGAAGAAGCAGGGAACCTAGGAGATTTAGAGTATGAAAAGCTGGAGGAATTGAAAATGTATAAAGAACAGCTTTGGGACACTCTAAAAGCTCAAGAAGATCTATGGAGGCAAAAATCAAAGGTAAATTGGCTACAAAAAGGGGACATGAATACTGCATTTTTCCATAAAGCAGTAAAATTCCGAGCGAAGAGAAACACAATCAGAGGAATAAACTTGGGAATTAAAGGTGAAAAAGACCCAAAGACACTGCGAACTTTTATCTTCAACCACTTTGTAAAGCACTTCAGTTGTAAGCAAAGAAATTGGGATGCATTTTTTGAGTTGAATTTTAAAGGAATATCCGCCCAAGAAGCATTAGACTTGGAGAAGCCTTTCTCTATAGAGGAAATAAAAGCTGCAGTATGGGATTGTGATGACACCAAATCGCCAGGACCTGATGGTTTTAATGCTCTTTTTTTCAAAAAGTGCTGGAGCTCAGTGAAAGATGATCTATTGCGGGCTTTTGAGGACTTCCATTCTAATGGAAAGCTACAGAAGAATGTCAACACTGCGTTCATTGCATTGATACCTAAGAAAGCTTGCCCTGAAAGCATTTCTGATTTAAGACCTATAAGCATGGTGGGTTCAATCTACAAGATATTTGCAAAAGTCCTAGCTAGTCGTTTGAGTGGTGTATTGGAAAAACTAGTCAGTGACACTCAATGTGCTTTCATAAAGGGAAGGCAAATTTTCGATGGAGTGTTAATTGCAAATGAAGTGATTCACTTTCTGCAAGAAGAAGATTCAAAGGAAGGTGGTGTTGTGCTAAAGTTGGATTTCACTAAAGCCTACGATTGCGTAAGGTGGAACTTCATTTCTATGATTCTAGACAGAATGTGTTTTGGTTCCAAATGGAAGGGTTGGATGCTGGAGTGTATATCTACAGCTCGTGTTTCAGTCTTGCTAAATGGCTCGTCAACAAAAGAGTTTAAATTGCACAGGGGGTTGAGACAGGGTGACCCTTTGTCCCCTCTATTGTTCATTCTCGTAACTGAAGCACTCCATCTCTTGCTGGAAAAGGCAACACAGTTAGGGAAATTAAAAGGGATTCAGAATTTGCTACCAGACTCAACAGTGCCGCACTTACAATTTGCGGACGACACCATTTTATTCCTAAGACCAGATGAACAGAATTTATCTTATGTGAAAAGAATTTTGCGCTGTTTTGAACTTTGCTCTGGACTAAGCATCAATTTCAAAAAATCGGGCCTAGTGGGAATAAAAATGGATGATGAGAAAGTAAATTTCCTTGCTAAAATCTGTGGCTGCCAGGTAAACAAGCTCCCATTCACTTATTTAGGCATGCCTTTAGGTGCTGATCCGAGAAAAGTAAGCACCTGGGATCCAGTGATCGACAGATACTTGAAAAAGTTACCAAGTTGGAAAAGCAGAACTTTAAGTTTTGCAGGGAGAGTGGTTCTGATCAATGTTGTCCTTTCCGCCCTACCTCTCTATTACATGTCTCTGTTCGAAGCCCCTAAAACTGTGATTGGAAAACTAGATAAAATCAGGAGGAATTTTTTATGGGGAAGTGAGGATGGTTCGAAGAAGATGGCAAGGGTAAATTGGGGTCGGATCTGCAAGCCAAGACTATTGGGAGGTGCTGGAGTGATGAATCTTTTCACAAAGAATAAAGCTCTTATGGCAAAATGGAAATGGAGATTCACAAAAGAAAAAAAAAGGCTATGTGGAGAAAAATCATTGCGGCAAAGTATGGTGAAAATGAAGATATGTGGTCTAGGACAAGCAATCGTAATTCGAAGGCCTCTACGATCTGGCGTGGAATCACAAAAAATCTCAAGGGTGATGATGTGAATCAGTGGATGAAGGAGGCTGCTTTCAAATGGAAAATGGGTGATGGTACAACAATTCTGTTTTGGGAAGACCGGTGGATTGGTGATGCCCCAATGAAAACAAAATACCCAAGATTATATAAACTTTGTAACAAGAAGGGCCTAACTATATCATTTTTAGCTGGTTCTGTTTCATTGCAGGAAATTGAATGGAACTCTCTCTTTAGCAGGCCTTTACTGGAGAGGGAAAAAGAAGTGCTGGGAAACTTGAAAAGGGATATTTCGACTGAAGTACTCAGACATGAAATACCAGATAGATTAATCTGGTTACACGACAAGGCTGGAATTTTCTCAGTTAAGAAACTGACTGATTTAATGGAGAGGAGTGCTGACATCACCGATTGTTTCGACTACAAATCTCTTTGGGGAATCAAAGTCCCTCCCAAGGTAAAATCATTTCTTTGGATGCTGAAGATAAATAAAATCTCAACTAAAAGCTTTTTGTTACAAAGAGGCTTGAAAATTGAAAACTTTAAAAGTGAATGCCCTTGGTGCAATTTAAGTCTGGAAACAGCAGATCATCTCTTTGTAGAATGTAGAGTAGTTCAATGCTTTTGGGTTCTGTTTTGTAAATGGTGGTCAATTTCCTGGCCGAAAATTGGAAATGTTGATGGCTTCTACGAGTTCTGTTTGGTTCAATATGGTTGCAGAATCACAAAATCAGTATGGCTTATTACTGTATCGTCTGCTATTTGGAGCTTATGGTTGGCACGAAACGAGTTAGTGTTCAAGGGAAAAAAGACCACAATGAAGGAAATTCTGTTTCTCTCAAAAATGAGAGCGTTCGTGTGGATAAAAGCAGTAAACGAGAGTATTTCGCTGAACGAGAAAAATTGGTGGGAAAACCCTCTTGATTGCATCCTGGTAAACAAAGGAAAAGTTGAAGGTCAAGTTTGGAATCCTCCTTTGGTAGGCACTGTAAAATTTAATGTTGACGGAGCATATAAAGATGGAGTGGGAGGATGTGGCGGAGTTCTCAGAAATGAAAAAGGGGATGTGATCGCACTTTTTTCAGGACCAGTTGAAGACTTGGGTTCGGATTTCGCAGAGCTGACAGCAATATCAACGGCACTAAAGGTCTTTCAAGAAACAGGCTTAAAACACAAGTTCGAGTTGGTGATTGAATCAGATTCTCAGGTTGTGTTGAATTGGATAGCAACTCCTCTAATAAGGCCATGGCGTTGGTGGGATCAGTTCGATGAATTGGATTCTTTAGCAGGTGACATTACAAAGGTAACCTTCTCCTACGTTTCCAGAAATCTCAACTCGATGGCGGACTACCTAGCCAAAGAAGGGATGCAAAGAAGAAACCTGTTCAAAGCATGGTGGTAACTCTGTTTTTAGAATTTGTTTCTTTCCGGTGTTAATGATGTATCGAATAGGCGATCTTTTGTTTAGCTTGTTTTGGACCTCCTGTATTTTTAACTTAGTTGTGGAGCACTCTTTTCCCCCATCTAGGTTTAGGGGGGGTTTTTAACGAGGCTCTCAGCTAGGATTTCATAATAAAATCAAATTTTGCTGAGCAAAAAAAAAAAATCAATTTGTATTTGCATAAACTTTTAACTTGGTGACCTGATCATCAAAGTTATGTAGAACTTTATTTACATTTTTTATGGTATTTGATTCATAAAATGTAAGATTATATTCTGTGGGAGATTACTAGAATGTAAACAGTGCAAGATCTAGAATATTTTTTGAGGGTGAGCACAAGTAAATTTTTTTTAGGGTGGGCACAAGTCATAAAAACCTCAAAATTTCAGGGTGAGCAAAAATTATAAAATTTAAAGACTAATTTATAAAAATTAAAAAAATTGAAACTAAACTTATGAAGTTTGAAAAGTTTAGGGTGGGCATGGACCCACCCAAAAATATACGTGGCTCAGCCACTAAATGTAAAATTAGTTGACATATTATTGAAATGATATATAGATTTTGATAAACTAGAATTTTCAAAACTATTTTCTTTCATTTTGGTCGATGTATTCACATCTTATGGTTATTTATCCATATCATATATTATACCGTGTCCAAAACTATCATATCATACTATTAGAGAAGATATTTCTCTAGTTTGAAGGGATAAAATTGATTAAAACTAAATAAAGGAATGGTAAAACAGTCTTAAGATGTGGAATTTGGAGAAATGGTTTAAAATTTAACTTTTTAGTGTTTTTTTAGTGTGAGGCATAGTTAGGGTGCATAGGATTTTTGTTCAGAAATTGTTGATATTTAGAGGACAAATATTCTCTGCCCTTTTTCGGTGTCCATTTCTATGCCCCAACACTAAAAAATTAAATCTAAGCCTTAGCCCTAAATTCTAAATCCTAACCTTACATCCTAAACAATATACCTACCCCAAATTCCGTAAACTCTAAACCTAAATCCTAACTTTAACCATAAACCCTGAACTTAAATTTTTAATATAGAGGCATAAATAGGGGCACCGAAAAGGGACAAATGATTTCTATTCGATATTGAGATTATCCTTATGTTCTTTAGTATCACGCCACCTTATAGAGGTAGAGACATAATGTAACACCTTGAAATTTAAGTTAAAAAATAAAATTTTAATGTAGAGGCATAAATAAAGGCACCGAAAAGGGACAAATGATTTCTATTTGATATTGAGATTATCTTTATGTTCTTTAGTATCGCCCCACCTAATAAAGGTAGAGACATTATGTAACACCCTGAAACTTAAGTTAAAAAAAGAAAAGAAATTGGAGAATGAATAAAAAATGGAATGCTGCAATCATAGGGTGATGATCCTATGACCCAAGATGGATGAACCTAAGTTTTAACCACTTGGGCTAAGGATATCATATGGTTAAATTTTGTACGAATTTTCTTCTAAACTGTGCCTTGTTAGTTGTATCGATATTAATTAAGCCCGACTCCTCATTTACCGGATTTAATATCCAACCAAAAATAATATCATAATTTTCTCTCTCTCTCTCGACCTTTCAGCAGCCCAGGTCTTTTTACCGCCCGATCTGCCCCACCGCTCCGCCGTGGTCTTTACCGCCCACCGCATCTGAACCGCCGTCTCACCCTAATCATACCCCTACCCTTCATTCGCCGCCATTAAGCGTTGTTCACCGAGGAGAGCAGCTTGAAGGAACGACGAGAGACCCAAGAGTTGTCCCTCTATTTTAACAGTTTTCGTTCACCTCTGCCGTCTGTGTGCGACACGACCACCAGATCTGAGCTTCATGTGCCAAGGCGAACAAAACCGTGGTCTCCGTTCATCGTTCAGTCACAGTTTGAGCCATCGTCGGAGCTACGCTGGCTACTGGTGGTTCCTTACATTAGGGGTAAATTCCGATAAGTTTTTGGCTAGATTTCGGTATTTTGTCATTGTGGATCGAATTGCTAAGTTGTTTTTTTTTTATTTTTCCAGCATATTTGGTGCATTTTGGGTCACCGACAAGGATTTCCGGTGATCACCGGGAACAATTCGACGACCATTTCTGGTGAATATTGTAACACCCCAACCCGGGCCGGGAGTCAGGAGCGTTACCGGAAAGCGAAAGCGGACAAACGGAACATATCGGACAATAGCGGAAGCGTTTCAGAAAACAATATATCATTTTTAATTAGTTATTCTTATAAATGCGCACGCAGAAAATGGGCTACCAAAAATTTTCTTAACTTCTTATGATCATACATAAACTTAGACACAATTTCTTTTAATCTTGTTCTCGAATTACAAGCCAATTTAAAACTTTATTATCATTATCAAATTACTATTACAATTAGATCAAAAAGTCGAATACTTAAAACTATTCAAATCCATGCCATTCGAAACCTCGATTAAATGATCTAGGTGATTTTCGAATTAATCCAAATAACCAATAATTAATCAATTCAATTTTCATGCAAGACATAATAGATTTCAGTACCATGGCATTCGATTTCCTTTACTTAGATCATTACAAAACTATCATGATTTACATGCTCCTAAACCATGTCAAGCTATCGACTGTGGACAACAAAAAGAATCGGCACAACCAGAAGCTCGACTTACATTTTTATACAAAAAAATAATGAGGCTACCTACTTAAATACAAAACATGATTCTAGCCTCTTAACCAAGCATCACAGAGCATATAACTTCAAACACCATTTCAGACTTAAGTTACGACCGAACACAACAAAACGAATCCTTAAACAAACTTCAAAGCCACCATCTAGGAGTCTAAAGATAAGACTAAGATCATACATATTTCCGAACTCGTAAACTTGATCCAATCGAATGCTAGCTTTAAGGTCCAAGCGATCCTGCTAAGGTTGGGAAGAAGAAAACAACGGAGCGATAAGTACAAATAGTACTTAGCGAGGTAATGCTAAATCTAATTCATTCTTGAACTTTTAATGTGATCAAGCTTTGAGTTTACTTAGCTAGGTTTATTAACAATCAATTTCACCCAACTAAGCTTATGTAAAATTCATACACATAGCATCATACATATCATAACAACATTCATAGCACATGCTCGAATACATAACATAACATATTAGTTTATCACATGCTTGCATATAATTCATTCAATAACATAACTCAATTCAATTTCAGCATACTCAATCTCATGCTTAACAATTGAATTAACCAAAATTTCATGCCAATCCATACATAGCATTATTAACTTATCAAAACTAAATCATAATTTCATCATAAGCATATCATTCGAATGATCTCAACCATCATCCAAAAAACAGAACTTATCATTTCTTAATTCCATGTATTCAAATAAGGTCATTACCCAAATTTCACATAATCGGGATTATAAGCATATCATATGCATCATATCATAATCGGAAGGACCAATGTCCACATAATTCATCATTTCATATCACATCATATCATGCCAAATCATTCAACAATTTATCCATTCATAAGCTAAACTTACTTTAGCAATTTCCATTTAATTCATGTAGATTATGTTGCATTATATTTCATTGAATTGTATTTTATTTAATTTCATTGCCCTAGGTAGAGTAGACGTATCAGATATTCAAGCCATCAAAAGGGTAACGCGTGTCGCATAATAGTTGCACGAAGCAACATCAAGAGTTGCACAAAGCAACGAACAAAGGATGCCCATAGCATCATGTGTCTCAAACAGCAATCAAGAACACATATTTTATAATCGAAGAGTACACAAAGTACTATCAAAGGTTGCCCAAGGCAACAAGCAAGAGTTGCACGAAGCAACATCAAATGGTGAGCTCAGACTCTAAGCATGCCGTACTTATCTAAAACTTCTAATCGACCGAGGGCATATTCTTATTAATTAATTTATTCGTTATTTCATTTAACATATACATTTTTCATAATTCAATTTGCATGCTCATTCGATCATATCATCATACACGGCAGCAACTTCATACATACATAATCACATGCATTTTAAGCATAGCATATATATTCCATAGGGCAGTCCACATACTCATTTTATCAAGTATCATCAAGAATCCAAATTCACACATGATCAACATACAAATAATCACATGGGCAGTCCACATTTGCACATATTCAAACATTATCAAAATCCAAATCGAACATATAATTCATGGCAATTACATCACATAAAGCAGCCCACATTTTCACACAATCAATTATTAACCACAAATCTCAAATCATGCATCCAATTTCCTTTGATCTCCTTCCCTTACTAAACTCATTACCGAATATCAATTAGTCCAATTTCATGCATAAAGATCATAAATTACAAATAACAATGTGGTTCGGACACTAGTCCCAACCCTAATACAAAATTACACTCACAACTCCTTAAGCTTGATCTCGAATTGAGATGCCTTTGTTTCTTCCCTTCGAGTGATCGATCCTAGCTTCCTCCAAAGTTTCTTCACAATTCCGATCTTAATTCTCAACATAAAACGAATACACACTATATTAGGAAGCAATTCAATCATAATTACTCCTCAATTTCAAGCATGAATTCATATTTTCAAATCTGACTTTCTATTAAACTAGTTGGAGGACTAGTTAGTGTTTTGATCATATCTTTTAATTACTAATCCAAAATTAACTTATCATATACAGTTGGAAAGGTATTAAACTCAATTTTATACTAATGTGAACCTAATATTTTTATCTTATTCAAATCAATACATTTTATTGCTTATTTACACTCCTTTCGGTAAATCTGGGCAGACTGTACTGTCCAACTTTAAAAATTCATACCTCCTAATTTACATACTGAAATTGAGTTCCGTTTTCTCTCAATGATTCTAGACATACCAAAGTTTATATAGTAAAAAGTTCATTTCAAAATACCTTATATCCAATATTTGGTGAATTTCTAAAGTTACTGCTTTTAAGTTGCATACCACTGGACAACTTACTTAGTTTTCACCTTAAGCTTAAAATTCACCTAGTCGCATTCTTAAATATAAAAATTCATTCATGGCATGGCTTATACTATTCTTCCATGAAATTTTACAGTCCATATTAACTTTTAATTTTAACAATTAAGTACTCAATTTTACTGATTTTCCAGATCAGTCCATAATCTCCATTAATTTCGAATACATGTCCATTTCTAGTTCTAATCGAAATTTCATCTTTTTAATTCATTTTCCAGCAACCAATAGTCATTTATAATAAAACCCTTATTTCTTCACAACTTTCTCCTTGTGAGAATTTTCTAATTTTAATCTCTAAATATACAAATTTTCCACTATCCAAGATTTCACATTTTCTTTCAAAACAGCCCCCCTTATGGCTCTATTCATATTTTCTCAAGAAACTTTCAAAGATTTCATTAGTTCATCTCGTTATTTTCTTCAACATTCTCATAGTTTCATGTTCTTACAAGTTTTAGGTTTGCATGCATGGTGTCAAACTCAACCGAATAGTTACAAGGAGAAGGAAACTTACTTTTGATTTCCTTGACAACACTAGCAATCTCTTTCAATTCCTAGCTTAATTCTTCCACCATGCAAGCAAAATTCTCACCATTTTAGCTCTAAAATTTTCAGACTTTTGAGCTTCTCTTTCCCCCCATTTTTCTCTCTACTTCACGGCAAAGGAGAAGAAAATGATGAAGAGAGACAAGCTTCCATAATCTAAGTGATTTGATGGCCTTAGAAATTACCTTAGTGTCCCTTTGTCTATAACTTTTATCATTATTTCTCTAAGGGCAGCCCTAAGGACATTTTATTTTTATCATGCAAATTTCAATCCTTGTAAACATTTTAAATTGGTCATCAAATTCCCTTGTTCCATGCTTTCATGAATTTTCTCAAATTAATCCAATTTCCTCATGGAAATGCAACATTACTTAATTCCTTTTTATTCTTTTAATATCACACTTTAGGTCTTGTTATCACTAACTCAAATTCACTAATCTACCAATCGGCTAAATTTCTTAATTCAAAGCTAAATTTCTTTCTAATTCGAATTGGTGCACTAGTTGCCCAAATAAGAAATTTAAGGACCAAATTGCACAATTCACTAAATTTGCATGCTCAATTGCTTCTAAGAATAAATAAATAATTAATTTTTAACGACTTTAAGTTCTAGGACGGAAATGTGGGTGTTACAATTCCCTCCTCCTTAAAGAAAGAATTCGTCCTCGAATTCTTACCTGAACTGAATAAATGAGAATATTGCTTCCGCATCGTATCCTCGGGTTCCCACGTTGCTTCTGTAACGTTATGATTCTTCCAGAGAATTTTAACAAGAGGGACGTTCTTGTTACGAAGCCTTTTAATTTCTCGGTCAAGAATCTTAATAGGTTCCTCTTCATAGGAGAGGTCAGGATAAAGTTCAACTTCTTCTGGTTCGAGAACGTGAGACGGATCAGATCGATAACGCCTTAACATAGAAACATGGAAGACATTATGAATCTTATCGAATTCAGAAGGAAGCGCGAGGCGGTAAGCTACAGGACCAATTCTCTCAATTACTTTGAACGGTCTAATAAAATGAGGACTAAGCTTTCCTTTCTTGCCGAAACGGAAAACTTTCTTCCATGGAGAAACTTTGAGAAACACTTTATCTCCGATCTCATATTGGATGTCCCTACGCTTCAGATCAACGTATGATTTCTGCCTATCAAAAGCTTGTTTCAATCGAGAATGAATAATTTGAACATGTTCTTCAGTTTTCTGAAGCAGTTGTGTCCTAAAACTTTATTATCTCCGAGTTCAGAACAACACAAAGGAGTCCGGCATTTCCTTCCATACAGTGCTTCAAAAAAAGCCATATGAATAAAAGACTGATATCTATTATTATAAGCGAACTCGATTAACGGCAGTGATTTCTCCCAGTTCTTACCAAAATCGATAATACAAGCTCTAAGCATATCTTCAAGAATTTGAATTACTCATTCAGATTGTCCATCGCTTTGAGGATGAAAAGTTGTGCTAACATTCAGCTTAGTTCCAAGGGCCTTATGTAGAGTTTTCCAGAATCGAGCTGTAAATCGAGGATCTCGATCTGAAACAATAGAAGTTGGAACCTCGTGTAAGCGGATAACTTCTCGAACATATAGTTCTGCTAAGGTCTCAAGACTATGATTCATCCGTACAGGAATGAAATGTGCTGATTTAATGAAACGATCAACGATCACCCAGACATCATCACACTTTCTTGGAGAGTAAGGAAGACCGATCACGAAATCCATCATAATCCGTCCCCATTTCCATTGTGGAAATTCAAGAGGTTGAAGTAATCCAGTAGAAGCACGATGTTCAGCTTTGACTCACTGACAATTCAGACATTTTGATACAAAGTCATTGATAGCTAATTTCATTCCAGACCACCAATACAAGGGCTTGAGATCATTGTACATCTTAACAGATCCAGGGTGGATTGTAAAAGAACTTTGATGTGCTTCTTGCAGAATTTCAGCTTGTAACTCCTTGTCATTGGGTACACAAATCCGATCTCTGAAATATAGAAGACCGTTTGACTTGACAGAAAAGTCAGGATTAGATTCAAGCTTAGACAAGATTTTCTGAAGTTCCGGATCAACTTGTTGGAGTTCTATGATTCTAGAAATCAGAACAGATTGAACCTGGAGTTCGTTCAGATAATTCCGAGCTTTACATAGTCGGAAATGAGCATTGATGGCCAAAGAAGCTATGAACAAACAACTCAAAAACATTACTTGGGAATCAATGCATTATTCAAATGGTTCAGTAAATTTTCAAGATTGGACATTTTCAGATTTTGAGGATTTCGAAAGACTTACCGAGGTTCAGTTTCTGACTCAGAGCATCGGCAACCACGTTAGCCTTTCCAGGATGGTAGTCGATGGTCAGATCGTAATCTTTTAGTAATTCCAACCACCTTATTTTTCGAAGATTCTGCTCTTTCTGAGTAAGCAAGTACTTCAGACTTTTATGATCGGTGAATAGCTTACACTTCTCACCGTACAAATAATGCCACCAGATTTTAAGTGCAAATACAATGGCTGTTAATTCAAGATCATGAGTTGGATAGTTCAGTTCGTGAGGCTTAAGTTGTCGAGAAGCGTATGCAATCACATTACCTTCCTGCATCAGAACACATCCAAGGCCGGAATGTGACGCGTCGCTGTAAACAACAAATTCTTTTCCAGACTCAGGCTGAATAAGAACAAGGGCACAAGTCAAGGCTTGTTTAAGCTTATCAAAACTTCTTTGTTGTCCTTCGGACCACTTAAACGGTTCACTCTTTCTGAGCAATTTGGTTAGTGGTGCAGTAATTACCAAAAATCCTTTCACACATCTCCGGTAATACCCGGCTAAACCAAGGAAACTTTGGACCTCGCTTACATTTCTCGGAGGTCGCCATTCAAGAATTGTCTGAATTTTCTTAGAATCAGCCTTGATTCCTTCGGCTGAAATAACATGTCCGAGGAAAGACACTTCTGAAAGCCAGAATTCACATTTAGTGAACTTAGCAAATAGCTGATTTTCTCGGAGTGTTTGGAGTACAATCCGAAGATGTTGAGCATGTTCTTCTCTATTACGAGAATAGATCAGAATATCGTTGATGAATACGACAACAAACTTGTCAAGACGAGGCTTGAATACTTGGTTCATCAGATCCATGAATGCAGCAGGGGCATTCGTTAACCCGAAAGGCATCACCAGAAATTCGTAATGACCATAACGAGTTTTGAAAGCAGTTTTGGGTATATCTTCATCTTTCACCCTCATTTGATAATAACCGGATCGAAGGTCAATTTTAGAGAATACACCAGCATCCTTCAACTGATCAAAGAGATCTTCAATTCGGAGCAATGGATACTTGTTCTTGATAGTGACTCTGTTCAATTGCCGGTAATCAATGCAAAGTCGCATCGTTCCGTCTTTTTTTTTCACAAAGAGAACTGGAGCACCCCAGGGAGAAGTGTTGGGTCGGATAAAACCCTTATCCTCTAATTCTTGAATCTATTTCTTTAATTCTTGCAATTCAATAGGTGCCATACGATAGGGTGTAATGGACACTGGATTAGTTCCAGGCTGAACTTCAATTTTGAACTCAACTTCTCGAATTGGAGGGAGTCCAGGGAGTTCCTCAGGAAAAACATCAACAAATTCAGATACAACATGCATTTCTGTTAAGCCAAAATCTAATTCATCTTGCAAAGCCATAGCATCAAAAGAGATGTTGGTTTCTTGTCAAATAACATAATTGACTCTTTTCCTAATCCCCTTAAGTACAATCTTTTATTCTGACAATCAATCCAGGCTTCATGTCTACCCAACCAGTCTAAACCTAATACTAGGTCAAATTCACATTTAGGTAGAACATACAGGTCACAGGGAAAAGGTACGTTTCAAATAGATACAAGACTATTCTTACAGATAAGGTTGATAGTTAAGTCACCTCCTATAGGGTTTGAAACAATTAACCCAGTTTTAACAATTTCAGGCTTTAACTGTAACTTGTCGATCAGGTAAGAACACACAAAAGAATGAGTTGATCCCGAATCAATTAAAGCATAATCAAGAGTAAGGTTTAGCTCAACCGTACCCGCAATAACATCTGGAGATTCTTCCTCATCCTTGCCACGGATATGATAGACTCGAGCTGGAGCTCGTGATTCCTGATGTGTGGTGGCTTTCGACTGATTGCTTCTGCCTCTGCCCTGATTCCCAAACTGAGCTTGTCTGATATTTCTGTTCTGAGTGGATTGTACATGACTCAGATTAGCAGAGTTTTAAGCTGGAGCTTGATCTCTCATCACTGGACAGTCTCTGATATAGTGGTCACTTCCACCACAAGCAAAACATAAGTTAGCCAGCCTTCGGCACTGACCGAAATGTGGTTTCTGACAATGCTGACAAACGATAGCCTTTTCTGAATTCCCCAGGCTATTAACAGATATAATCGGGACAGAAAGTCTACTCACAGACTAAGGCTTCGGTGTGAAGTTACTACGAGGTGCTGGATTATACGAAGAAGTACCTTCTTTCTGGCTTTTAGACTTCTTCGATTTCCAGTGAGACTTGTCATCACTCTTACGCTTCTTATCATGACGGTAACCGCTTTTCCTATTTTCTGCGGCCCGAAACTTGGATTCCGTAGCAATAGCTCGATTTACGAGAGTTTGAAAGTCCGTGATATCCAGGGCGGTAAACATCGGACTTATCTCATCATTCAGACCGTCAAAGAACATACGTCACTTTTCTTTCTCTGACTTGAGGTACTCAGAACCATACTTGCAGTACTTATAGAAATCAGCCACGTACTGCTCTATTGGTCGACCCGCTTGCTTCAGATGCAAGAAATGCTTTCTTCGATCGGCCAAGCACTGTTCACTGATGTATTTCTTCTTGAATTCTTCTACAAAGAATTTCCAGTTCACGGATTCAACTAGATCAGTTAGTGTTGTAGTTTCCCACCAGTTCAAGGCTTCATCAGCAAGTAAGGCAACAACGCATTCGAGCTTATGCTCATCCGAGCACTGAAGTTGCTTAGTCAATATCTGAGTAGTTCTTTCTAACCAATACTCAGCTTCTTCAGGCTTCTCTTCAATAGAGCCTGCAAATGTATAGGCTCGATGCTGAGCAAGCTTTTCAATATGAGCTCTGCTAGGGGCAGCAGCTACCGGAGCAGGTTGTTCATGTCTCATGTTCGTCAAAAGCTGATCGAACATTTCTTTCATACTCAGAAGGCAATCTCTTTGAACATTCTGAACAGTCGGATTGTCAGGGTTCGTCCGAGGCTTAACAAGAGATTGTTGTCGAGTGCTATCTTGCACATGAGGGTTATCCTTAACCAGAGGGTTTTCTTTCATACGAACACTATCCCTTTCACTTGAGGATCCTCGAGGACTTTCATCGTCTCGAGCTAAATGTGTCTCTTTCATTCTAATTCAGATCAAACAAAATCGAAGTTAGGAACAAAGTTACAAGTAATAATGTAACACCCCCTTCCCGGCCTGGTAGAGAACCGGGTCGGAGAGCGCTACCGAAAAACATAACGGAGATCAGAGACATAGATTTTAAACTTTTAATCAATATTTTAGTGCCAAATATGTCAATTTTATTTCTAACTCAATAATCAATATAGCTTTAAAACCTTTATACAAAACATAGGCAACATTTACACAATAGTAGGGCCACAAGACTAGTATAATTACTTTAACTACTTTGCCACCATACTAGGAGTTCAGAAAGACAAAACACATTACTCTTTACTTGTGGTGACTTGCCAATCTTCCAACTGATCTCGATCTCGATCCGATACTTTTCTTAACCTGAAATGTTATGCAAATGAATGCATTAGACTTACATAGTCTAAGTGAGGTAGCCAATAACAATGAATGAACATATATGTCATGTAGCATGCTTCCAAAATGATCATAATGCTAATTATGTAATAACATGGCATACTTCATATTCGTAACAAAGCATAACATCATATCATGACCATAGCATGGCATAACGTATCAAACACATATTATATTGGTACCATTGGATACGCGGATTCCCTGTACACCATATCATGAATCATGAATGAGCCGTAGCCCTGAGCCGTAGCTCCATGTATCCCTTACACTGCCATCCTTTTATCTCCCACATATAGGCCGTAGCCCTGGACCGTAGTCCTCCCTTACATGGTGAGCTCGAATAATCCTATGGCATGCCAATTGTATCCAATGTCCATAAATACACAAATTCACATGTATCCATAATTTTCATTTCATACCAATTATCAAATGAGTCGTAGCTCCATGTCAAGTAATATATTATTTTCATATATGCACACATGCAACATATCATAGTCATTTTTGAGCATATCCAAATAATGCAGGGTACTTACCAGGTGCAGATAAATTCATAATTAATGCAACGGGGCAGCACCAAGCCTACCCCTGACATGACTACACTCACCTTGACAGACCGGTGCTTTACTTTTATATCTTGGGCTTGACGGTTGTTCTGAATCGACTTCGTGTACCCGACGTCGGCAGAGATTCGATATTACTATATCGAAAATATCAGACCACCAATCTAATATTGAACCACCTAATTATTATTTTTCACTGACTCCTTATTTTCCTCTCTTACTTGCGCACCAACCTTCACCTATATATATATTCCCACTTGCTCCCTTCATTTCTCTCTTTCTCGGCTCCTATTTATACTTGAAATCACCGGCCTTTACACCTTACACGGAAATGCCGTGGCCTTGTTTGGGGCATAAAGCCCTTGGGGGTGGCCACGTGGGCTTTGTTTCCTTAAGCCAAACTTGTGGCAATTGCCACATTCATTCTCCAATTGCTTGGAGCCGTGGCAAGCTTTGGTGTAAGTTTACATTTCCATTGTCCACGTAAGTGGACATTTTGACACCCAAAATTTGGGGGTGCCACATGCCTCATATGCGTGGAATCATCATGCTAAGTTCCTTCAAAATGAAGGAACCCACGGCCATTACTTGATCTCTCTTTTCTTATTAATTAATTAATTAATTAATAATAATAATAATAATAATAATAATAATAATAATAATAATAATAATAATAATAATAATAATAATAATAATAATAATAATAATAATAATACTTAACTAACTGTTTAATCTATTTAGGTACCAAATCGAACCAACCTTTAATCGAAACGGAAATATTCGATTGCTGGAATTTGACCTCGAGTTTATAAATTGACCCGAATATTCTAATAAGATCGAATAACTTATAGAATCAATACAAAATATTCGGTCATCGGAACCTAATTTCGACTAGACCGGTTTTTGGGATGTGACAACTCTCTCCCCCTTTAAAGAAAATTCGTCCTCGAATTTTCACTTTAGGTAAAAAGATGAGGATACTATTTCTGCATAGTTTCTTCTGACTCCTACAAAATACATCGTAATACGTTCCCACTTCCACTGTGAAAGCTCCATGGGTTGCGAGAGACCAGCAAACACTTTGTACTGGACTTAACTTGTTGGCAGGTCAAATACTCAGCTACAAAGAAATCTTTCTTGCTTCCGCTCATTTGGTTTCTTGACTGAATTCGACATCATTTAGAAACGATGATACTTTTAGGAAAAAATGCTTATTTCACACTCTTGAAACAGAGGTGGGGTTTGGTCTTACTATTGCTGAGGATATCTATCTATAGAATGAAAATTTTGTCTTTCTCCCACCTTTCTAAGAACCAATCACAAATTCTCTTAAGGCTTTGCAAAGCTTATCCTTTCACCTTTTCGTATTCACCTGACACTTGCACTTTCTAATAGCATTCAACATCTTAGGTTCCAACACATAGAGTGAGTCATCATCCTCTAATTTCAAGCTATTCTTCTTGTTATTTCTTATTCAAAATCTGGTACCTATATCGATACACTCTGACCAGTATCGATACGGTTAAGCACAAATCCAAAATTCAGAATAAAAGCTGTTAAATCGTTCCGATACTCTCTTACTTGTTTCAGTACGTTTTTATAGGTCGTTTCGATACGTATCCTTTCCCGTATCGATACGCCCAGCCCATGGTTTATTCTTTCTATTTTATAGATAGGTCCCTAACTAGGCTTACTTAAACAGGATTTCTTATCAACAAATATAGACATAAAGATTAAAATTCTTACCCGGAATAGTGTCGAGATCATCTTCTGAGTCCTTCCCTGAATGTGAAACATTCGTGCAGATGCTTTTGATTCAGGTTCACTTGTTACTTTCAATGTCCCCGATCCTCCCGGCTTTCCAAAGGATCCTTAATTTGACCCCTTGCCTCGAGAAGGGTTGGTCGCCACAGGAACATGCTTGTTAGGATTCTCTGGACAATCTCGAATGAGATGACCTATCTTTCCGCAGAAGAAACATGCACCGGTTTTCTTGCGACACTGTCCATCATGTCGTCGTTGACAGAACTTACATTTAGAAACTCTCGTGTCTTGCTTCAAACCAATATTACTTTCAATAAGAGCGACATTCGATGGCAAACGAGATTCAAACTGAGAAGGTTGCGAGTATACATTTTGTCTCGGGTTGTGATGTTTCCATTTCTTAGAAGATCCCGAGAATTGCGATTCGTCTCGATTTCTCTTTTTAGACTAACTTTCTGAGCTCTCTTCGCTACTTCCGTAGCTTTGACTCTATTTACGAGATCTTGGAAATTTGTAATGCACCATGCTGTAAACATGGGGCGTAACTCATCGTTGAGCTCTACGATAAACATCCGATACTTATGTACTTATTACGGAACTCTTTCAAGAGAATTCCCAACTCATGGTTTCCTCGGAGATGGTAAGGACGGTAGTCTCCCACCACTGTAAGGCTTCATTAGCAAGCAACGCAAGAGCGCATTCAAGCTTATGTTCATCCAAACATCTTAATTCCTTATCCAAAATCCTTAAAGTATTGTCTAAACAATACTCGGCTATTTCAGGATTATCTTCGTCCCGACCAGTAAAGGTATAAGCTTAGTATTGCGATAACTTATCGATTGGGGCTCGAAGAGGTTGCGCAACAGGTGGCGTAGGTTGCATGACTTGACTAGCCTTTAACACATTCATAAATTGCTTAAACATATCAGCCATGTTCTGATAACATTCTGCCTGAGCTGTAGGAGCTTCAGGCTCTACACCTCGAACCGGAGGGTTCTGAGGATTCGGAGGATTTCCTCCTTGAACTTCCTCGCCATGAGTCGAGGAGTTAGCAACAGACTCATTATTACAAGTTTCGTTAGTTCGAGACATATCTATATTATAAAAGAGATCGAATCAGTTGACAAGTCACAATACTTAACAGATTAACTCCTAGGTGGCAAAGTAACTCAACACACAATACAAACATACTTAAGTTTAATCCAGAACCGACTAAACTCTAGCTCTGATACCACAAATGTAACACCCCCTTCCCGGCCTGGTAGAGAACCGAGTCGGAGAGCGCTACCGAAAAACATAACGGAGATCAGAGACATAGATTTTAAACTTTTAATCAATATTTTAGTGCCAAATATGTCAATTTTATTTCTAACTCAATAATCAATATAGCTTTAAAACCTTATACAAAACATAGGCAACATTTACACAATAATAGGGCCACAAGACTAGTATAATTACTTTAACTACTTTGCCACCATACTAGGAGTTCAGAAAGACAAAACACATTACTCTTTACTTGTGGTGACTTGCCAATCTTCCAACTGATCTCGATCTCGATCCGATACTTTTCTTAACCTGAAATGTTATGCAAATGAATGCATTAGACTTACATAGTCTAAGTGAGGTAGCCAATAACAATGAATGAACATATATGTCATGTAGCATGCTTCCAAAATGATCATAATGCTAATTATGTAATAACATGGCATACTTCATATTCGTAACAAAGCATAACATCATATCATGACCATAGCATGGCATAACGTATCAAACACATATTATATTGGTACCATTGGATACGCGGATTCCCTGTACACCATATCATGAATCATGAATGAGCCGTAGCCCTGAGCCGTAGCTCCATGTATCCCTTACACTGCCATCCTTTTATCTCCCACATATAGGCCGTAGCCCTGGACCGTAGTCCTCCCTTACATGGTGAGCTCGAATAATCCTATGGCATGCCAATTGTATCCAATGTCCATAAATACACAAATTCACATGTATCCATAATTTTCATTTCATACCAATTATCAAATGAGTCGTAGCTCCATGTCAAGTAATATATTATTTTCATATATGCACACATGCAACATATCATAGTCATTTTTGAGCATATCCAAATAATGCAGGGTACTTACCAGGTGCAGATAAATTCACAATTAATGCAACGGGGCAGCACCAAGCCTACCCCTGACATGACTACACTCACCTTGACAGACCGGTGCTTTACTTTTATATCTTGGGCTTGACGGTTGTTCTGAATCGACTTCGTGTACCCGACGTCGGCAGAGATTCGATATTACTATATCGAAAATATCAGACCACCAATCTAATATTGAACCACCTAATTATTATTTTTCACTGACTCCTTATTTTCCTCTCTTACTTGCGCACCAACCTTCACCTATATATATATTCCCACTTGCTCCCTTCATTTCTCTCTTTCTCGGCTCCTATTTATACTTGAAATCACCGGCCTTTACACCTTACACGGAAATGCCGTGGCCTTGTTTGGGGCATAAAGCCCTTGGGGGTGGCCCCGTGGGCTTTGTTTCCTTAAGTCAAACTTGTGGCAATTGCCACATTCATTCTCCAATTGCTTGGAGCCGTGGCAAGCTTTGGTGTAAGTTTACATTTCCATTGTCCACGTAAGTGGACATTTTGACACCCAAAATTTGGGGGTGCCACATGCCTCATATGCGTGGAATCATCATGCTAAGTTCCTTCAAAATGAAGGAACCCACGGCCATTACTTGATCTCTCTTTTCTTATTAATTAATTAATTAATTAATTAATAATAATAATAATAATAATAATAATAATAATACTTAACTAACTGTTTAATCTATTTAGGTACCAAATCGAACCAACCTTTAATCGAAACGGAAATATTCGATTGCTGGAATTTGACCTCGAGTTTATAAATTGACCCGAATATTCTAATAAGATCGAATAACTTATAGAATCAATACAAAATATTCGGTCATCGGAACCTAATTTCGACTAGACCGGTTTTTGGGATGTGACAAATAATATGTATGATCCCTAGGTGGCTTGACTCAACTAATGATGCACACAGAACACGTTCGAGGTCTATAGGACCTGTTACCTAAAAATCTCTGATGCCACAAAATGTAACACCCCCAACCCGGGCCGGGAGTCGGGAGCGTTACCAGAAAGCGAAAGCGGACAAACGGAACATATCGGACAATAGCGGAAGCGTTTCAGAAAACAAGATATCATTTTTAATTAGTTATTCATATTAATGCGCACGCGGAAAATGGGTTAACAAAAATTTTCTTAACTTCTTATGATCATACATAAACTTAGACACAATTTCTTTTAATCTTGTTACCGAATTACAAGCCAATTTAAAACTTTATTATCATTATCAAATTACTATTACAATTAGATCAAAAAGTCGAATACTTAAAACTATTCAAATCCATGCCATTCAAAACCTTGATTAAATGATCTAGGTGATTTTCGAATTAATCCAAATTACCAATAATTAATCAATTCAATTTTCATGCAAGACATAATAGATTTCAATACCATGGCATTTGATTTCCTTTACTTAGATCATTACAAAAATATCATGATTTACATGCTTCTAAACCATGTCAAGCTATCGACTATGGACAACAAAAAGAATCGGCACAACCACAAGCTCGACTTACATTTTTATACAACAAAATAACGAGGCTACCTACTTAAATACAAAACATGATTCTAGCCTCCTAACCAAGCATCACGGAGCATATAACTTCAAACACCATTTCAGACTTAAGTTACGACCGAACACAACAAAACGAATCCTTAAACAGACTGCAAAGCCACCATCTAGGAGTCTAAAGATAAGACTAAGATCATACATATTTCTGAACTCGTAAACTTGATCCAATCGAATGCTAGCTTTAAGGTCCAAGCGATCCTGCTAAGGTTGGGAAGAAGAAAACAACGGAGCGATAAGCACAAATAGTACTTAGCGAGGTAATGCTAAATCTAATTCATTCTGGAACTTTTAATGTGATCAAGCATTGAGTTTACTTAGCTAGGTTTATTAACAAACAATTTCACCCAACTAAGCTTATGTAAAATTCATACACATAGCATCATACATATCATAACAACATTCATAGCACATGCTCGAATACATAACATAACATATTAGTTTATCACATGCTTGCATATAATTTATTCAATAAAATAACTCAATTCAATTTCAGCATACTCAATCTCATGCTTAACAATTGAATTAACCAAAATTTCATGCCAATCCATACATAGCATTATTAATTTATCAAAACGAAATCATAATTTCATCATAAGCATATCATTCGAATGATCTCAACCATCATCCAAAAATCAGAACTTATCATTTCTTAATTCCATGTATTCGAATAGGGTCATTACCCAAATTTCACATAATCGAACTTATAAGCATATCATATGCATCATATCATAATCGGAAGGACCAATGTCCACATAATTCATCATTTCATATCACATCATATCATGCCAAATCATTCAACAATTTATCCACTTCATAAGCTAAACTTACTTTAGCAATTTCCATTTAATTCATGTAGATTATGTTGCATTATATTTCATTGCATTGCATTTTATTTAATTTTATTGCCCTAGGTAGAGTAGACGTATCAGATATTCAAGCCATCAAAAGGGTAACGAGTGCCGCATAATAGTTGCACGAAGCAACATCAAGAGTTGCACAAAGCAACGAACAAAGGATGCCCATAGCATCATGTGTCTCAAACAGCAATCAAGAACACATATTTTATAATCGAAGAGTATAAAAAGTACTATCAAAGGTTGCCCAAGGCAACAAGCAAGAGTTGCACGAAGCAACATCAAATGGTGAGCTCAGACTCTAAGCATGTCGTACTTATCTAAAACTTCTAATCGACCGAGGGCATATTCTTATTAATTAATTTATTCGTTATTTCATTTAACATATACATTTTTCATAATTCAATTTGCATGCTCATTCGATCATATCATCATACACAGCAGCAACTTCATACATACATAATCACATGCATTTTAAGCATAGCATATATATACCATAGGGCAGTCCACATACTCATTTTATCAAGTATCATCAAGAATCCAAATTCACACATGATCAACATAAAAATAATCACATGGGCAGTCCACATTTGCACATATTCAAACATTATCAAAATCCAAATCGAACATATAATTCATGGCAATTACATCACATAAAGCAGCCCACATTTTCACACAATCAATTATTAACCACAAATCTCAAATCATGCATCCAATTTCCTTTGATCTCCTTCCCTTACTAAACTTATTACCGAATATCAATTAGTCCAATTTCATGCATAAAGATCATAAATTACAAATAACAATGTTGTTCGGACACTAGTCTCAACCCTAATACAAAATTACACTCACAAAATTACACTCACAACTCCTTAAGCTTGATCTCGAATTGAGATGCCTTTGTTTCTTCCCTTCGAGTGATCGATCCTAGCTTCCTCCAAAGTTTCTTCACAATTATGATCTTAATTCTCAACATAAAACGAATACTCACTATATTAGGAAGCAATTCAATCATAATTACTCATCAATTTCAAGCATGAATTCATATTTCCAAATCTGACTTTCTATTAAACTAGTTGGAGGACTAGTTAGTGTTTTGATCATATATTTTTAATTACTAATCCAAAATTAACTTATCATATACCGTTGGAAAGGTATTAAACTCAATTCTATACTCATATGAACCTCATATTTTTATCTTATTCGAATCAATATATTTTATTGCTTAATTACACTCCTTTCGGTAAATCTGGACAGCCTGTACTGTCCAACTTTAAAAAATCATATCTCCTAATTTACATACTGAAATTGAGTTCCGTTTTTTCTCAATGATTCTAGACATACCAAAGTTTATACAGTAAAAATTTAAATTCAAAATACCTTATATCCAAGTTTTGGTGAATTTCTAAAGTTACTGTTTTTAAGTTGCATACCACTAGACAACTTACTTAGTTTTCACCTTAAGCTTAAAATTCACATAATCACATTCTTAAATATAAAAATTCATTCATGGCATGACTTATACTATTCTTCCATGACATTTTACAGTCCATATTAACTTTTAATTTCAACAATTAAGTACTCAATTTTACCGATTTTCTAGATCAATCCCTAATCTCCATTAATTCCGAATACATGTCCATTTCTAGTTCTAATCGAAATTTTATCTTTTTAATTCATTTTTCCAGCAACCAATAGTCATTTATAATAAAACCCTCATTTCTTCACAACTTTCTCCTAGTGAGAATTTTCTAATTTTAATCTCTAAGTATACAAATTTTCCACTATCCAAGATTTCACATTTTCTTTCAAAACAGCCCCTTATGGCTCTATTCATATTTTCTCAAGAAACTTTCAAAGATTTCATTAGTTCATCTTGTTATTTTCTTCAAGATTCTCATAGTTTCATGTTCTTACAAGTTTTAGGTTTGCATGCATGGTGTTAAACTCAACCGAATAGTTACAAGGAGAAGGAAACTTACTTCTGATTTCCTTGACAACACTAGCAATCTCTTCCAATTCCTAGCTTAATTCTTCCACCATGCAAGCAAAATTCTCACCATTTTAGCTCCAAAATTTTCAGACTTTTGAGCTTCTCTTTCCCCCCAATTTTCTCTCTACTTCACAGCAAAGGAGAAGAAAATGATGAAGAGAGACAAGCTTTCATAATCTAAGTGATTTGATGGCCTTAGAAATTACCTTAGTGCCCCTTTGTCTATAACTTTTATCATTATTTCACTAAGGGCAGCCGTAATGACATTTTATTTTTATCATGCAAATTTCAATCCTTGTAAACATTTTAAATTGGTCATCAAATTCCCTTGTTCCATGCTTTCTTGAATTTTCTCAATTTAATCCAATTTCCTCAAGGAAATGCAACATTACTTAATTCCTTTTTATTCTTTTAATATCACACTTTAGGTCTTGTTATCACTAACTCAAATTCACTAATCTACCAATCGACTAAATTCCTTAATTCAAAGCTAAATTTCTTTCTAATTCGAATTGGTGCACTAGTTGCCCAAATAAGAAATTTAAGGACCAAATTGCATAATTCACTAAATTTGCAAGCTCAATTGCTTCTAAGAATAAATAAATAATTAATTTTTAACGACTTTAAATTCTAGGACGGAAACGTGGGTGTTACAAATATCATCACCTCTGAGTAAGTGAGCCTAAATTGGCTTTAACCAGCCCAAACGAAATTAACCAGTTCGAGCCCTTTAGTAAACCGAGCCAAATCGATTATCCGTCTTGTTTAACCCAAACTCGACCCGATCTGAGTTGACCTGATTCTGACCCCAATTTAATCAGCTCGACCCATTAAGCCATTGACTGAGTCAACCCATCCGAGCCAACTCAGTGAGTCAACTCGTCCGAGTCAACCCGGTTGACCCTTGACTGCTGACATTAGCATTGACCGATGACGTCAACGTTGACTTTGACCCATTGACCAACTGACCTGCTTGTTAACTGTTGACTTTGACCAAAAAGTCAAATTTTCTGAAAACCTATATTCTATGTTTTTTGACGTCCTAAGTTCATTTTTGAAGTCTATTTCACAAAATTCTAATCCGAAAGCATTTGAATCTGACCTTGAACCCGAGCATGCATATATATATATATAATTATTCAGTTTAAGAGCAAAGTATCTAAGTTAAGGACTAATTATGGATTATGTTAAATGAAGGTATCCACATATCTTCGTATCCGAGATATTGAGGATATCGAATTCGGGTTCAAGAGTGATCGAATGGAGTATATAGGTTGAGCAATATAGCAATGATTTAAGGTAATACATTACTACCTCTCGTATGCTTTATAAACATGTTGGTATTCGGTTAATGCATGCATGATTATGATTAAATGTACTTTCACCTTTGCTTAAGTCAAATTGATTATGAAATAAAAGAATGGTAATATGGATAAGACCGAACTATTCGAAAGAGAAGTTTAACAGATCGGATGGATCATGAGTTCAGTAAGTGATTAATAAGACAATTAATCTCCCAATCTACTTAATAGTATTAAAGGATGTGACATCTAAAATATTTTGTTAGGAAATGATGATGATACCCTTGAGGTGTAAGAATGACTAAAATACCCCTAACAAAGGAAATGACATGGAATTTACACTCGATCTGATAAAATAATTACTTTATCTGAAAACCATGTTCTATTGGGAAAGACTTCAATATCAAGATGCAAATATGTATGATAACAAAACACTTAGATTTTCTCAAACTCTGGATAAACACATGATGATAAATTTATTGGAGGTTCTTTATATTCCTGAATTGATCTAAATCACAGTAAAGAAAGAATTGATCGGAATGATTGAAATAACTGAAATAACCTTAGGCACTGAAATTTACCAAATTATCTAAAATGATGGATAACCTTCGAGTTCTAGAATGAATGAATTGTTTGGAAATACCGAAAGTACCTGAATGACTGAAACACCAGTGAGTACTTAAATAATTGAAATACACACGTGACTTAAGCTAAATGGAAGCTCAGAAAATCCTGAAATTTTTGATAGATTGCAATGATGGTAATGCCCATATGGGTTTTGAAGCATGACTCATGTACATCAATCGCTCAGGATAATAATGCAATATTAGAAGATTTCTGCAGGAAATATATGTTCGACTACTCGGTGATAAGTCGTGTGGTGAATCATGAAGGTAACTGTTTAGCTATACGATACATTGAGTTCTAAGTAATGAATACCCATTAGGTGTCTATGTTCGGATACTTGACGAGTATCGTATTGTTGATATCTCTTTATTTGGAATTTACCTAAAAGTTCGAACGACCGGTAGAAACTTGAAATATTACAAATCGTCATTTTATCATTATTGGGTTGAATTACAAGTTTGCCCCTAACAGTTAAATGACCAAAATTCCCTTGTTGGCTAAAATGATCTAAACGTTCTTAGCATATTGTATATCCCTAACAATCATGATGTATAAATTCTTGAATGTCTGGCTGGAGCCGTTAGTTCTGATCTCCTTTCCATTAGGGACCTCACTTCTGAAATCAGTTGGAAACAGCTAGAAGATACATGTCTCTTTTCTTGCGTATGCTAAGCGCCTCCGGAAAATAAATCGACCCATCTAGTGTGTTCCATGTGCACATGAATATTCTCTCTGGTTCAAAATTAAGAATGTTTATTGTTTTAAAACATGACTCATATCCGTCCGGAAATATACCTCTGTATCTGGTCTAAAAGCATGTTATCTGTGTTCTGATATACTGGAAACATATGTCTGATTTCTATATTTACATCATTACTATTGTCTGCACTAAACTGATTTTCTAGGGTACTATCTGGGATATTGTAAGAAGTCACTACAGGTTCAGCGCTGGTAATTCCTTATAGACCCAAGGTCGCTCCTTGGGTAGGTGATAACTGCATAATATCCTTGTTTTCATACCTTTTTGCTATAGCACTTTGTCTGTTCTTGAGTTCATACCATAGCATTTATACTGCTGGTTATTGGTCCATATTGAGGGGTACTGCTCAGAAGGTTGGTTTTGGTTTTGGTGGTGTGCAGGAAAGGAGTCAAGAGAGAAAGCCGGTGCCGGGAATTGCTATAGCATGATGGAAGTGGATATTGGCTAGCACGTGAGATACACGTGAGATGCAGAAGCACGTGAACATGCAGAAAAGGACGATCAGACATGTGCAGCAGCCGGTACCCACCTGCAGACTGTCCTCCTTGTCCCCTCGTGGCAGACCTTGTCGGTGGATATTCCTTGGGATTATCAAGGCATCTTTAGGGCACCAAACCCTAGAAGCCTCCACTATATAAAGGGGAGAGAAGCTTGGAGAAAAGGGGTGTGAAGGAAGTGTGGTGAAAGAGAGGCGAAAGAGAGAGAAAAGGAGATGGAAGTTTTCACCTTCATCTTCTCCAGCTTGGTGTCCTCCATCGTTGAAGCTCCAAGGAGTGGCCTCACCGGCCTCGAAAGAGGCGGTGAGCCTAAGATAGTCGGGCAGTCCATAGCGGAGAGGGAGTTTACCTTTCTTTCTGTCGCTATAGCAATTTCTTTTCATATCTTTATATTTGGTGATGTTATCGCAATGATACGTTGGATTATATTGCCTAGCCATGAACTGTTTTAGGTGGCTTGGGTTTGATGGATGATTTTTTTTGAGTACTTTTAATGCATGTTATGGCTTTTTCAGTGTTTATCGTGTTCTATGCTTTGCTTATGCATTTCTCATTTCCTTAAAGTTGTAAGAGCCCTCGAGAGTTGGTCGTTCTTTAAGTGTTTGTTGGGGTTAGTAATCGAGAGAGCTAGCCTTAGAACCTTCATAAGCAATGGAGTGGTTGTCGAGAGGCAAACTCTAACCTACCTTAGAGATATGTGATAGGTTTCAAGGGCTAAAAAGGATAGTTCGTGAAGGGTAGGGGAGTGTTAAGAGTTTACGCCGAGAGGTATTTCTGTAGCATTTCTGACTCCCAGTTTCCTGACTAGTGATAGTTTAGGAGCACTGTTAGCAAATCCCGCCTAGCATAGAAGATAGCTAAAGAGCCTTAGTATCGTTAAGAAGCTTAAGTTAGGTTGTCCATCACTCCCAGCCAGTCATTCCATAGTGAGTTTCGCATACGAAAGGGGACCTATTTATCATACTGTTATCTCATCTTTCTCTGCTTTATTTTGCTTCAGCATTATTTTACACCATTTCTTTTACTATAGCATTGTCATCTGCAAAAAGTTCAATCTTTATTGTTACAGCAACCGTGAATACCTCCAAGTTTTTGGCGTGTATACTTGCACCATTTGCGTATCATTTATAGTACACTACACGATCGCAAACAAGTTTTTGGCACCGTTGCTGGGGATTGACAATTGGTTGTTTACAGTTTTTGTTTTTATCGCTTGTTCTTTTTGTTTTTGTACAAATTTATTTTAGGTTTTTCAATTTTCTTTTCAGGTGTCTTGCTAGTGTATGACCAGAAGGCGACCTAGAGGACCCCTGCAATAACCTATTTCTGAAATCGAGCACTTCTTGAGACTTAGGAGATGCGTTCGCAGAGAAGAGAATAGAAACATGAACGGGGAAATACCACCACCTCAAGGTAAGGGAGATGCTATGGCAAATGGCCAGGGAGAAGCAGCTCGACCTCGAGCAATTAGAGATCATTTGACTCCGATTTTGGACGATCTCTATCTCGGAATAGTAGCTTCAAATATTCAAGCAGCCCAGTTCGAGCTTAAACATGTTATGTTCAACATGTTGGACACTATTGGTCAGTTTGGAGGTATGCCTCACGAAGATGCAAGACAACATATCCGTGCTTTCTTGATGTTTGTGACTCGTTCAGACAGCAAGGAGTGCACGAGGATGTGCTAAAGCTTAAATTGTTTCCATATTCTTTACGTGATCGTGCTAGAGCATGGCTAAGTGGAGTGCCAGCTAGATCAATGAAGACTTGGACATATCTATGCAAAAGTTTTCTGCTGCGGTATAATCCACCAAATAGAAACACTCATTTGAGAAATGATATTGCTTCTTTTCGTCAAGCTAATGACGAATCCATGTATGAGTGTTGGGATCGATTCAAGGGATTATCGAGGAAGTGCACAAATCATGGTTTTCATGATTGGACCCAAGTGGTTATGTTCTATAATTGAGTAAATGCTCCCACAAGGATGATGCTAGATGCTTCAGCAAATGGGACCTTGTTGAACAAATCACCGGAGGAGGCATTTGACATTCTTGATAGGGTAGCCAACAATGATTACCAATTTCTGACCACAAGGCTTGGAACTGGGAGGAGAACCCAAGTAGCTCGAGACAGTGAAGCTGATGACTCGGTAGCCACCCAGTTAGCTGCTATCACAAATATGCTAAAGAACCTCCAACGTCCCAACGAAGTCAAGGAAGTGAAGTCCACAACCTCATGTCTCAGACGCGATGGCAATCACCATTTGAGTGAATGCCCTGACAATCAAGAGTCAGCCAACTATGTGGGGAATTATAACAACAACAACAATCCATACTCCAATACCTACAACCTAGGATGGCGTCAGCATCCAAATTTCAGTTGGGGTAATCAAGGGCACAGTAATTCTGCTCAGCCATCGCCACAGCAAAATCTGATCGAAGCACCATCTTCTAACCAGATGATGCCATGTCAAGGTCACAAGGGATCAACATCTTCATCGAACAGCTCGCTAGAGACTACATTCAAAGAATTTATGGCTGTGACAAAAGATTTTAGGGAACCACGAAAGTTTTGCTACAGGATCATGCAGCAAACATTAAAAATCAAGGAGCCTTATTGCAAAGCCGTAGTTCCTCTCTCTGAGCCTTAGAAACACAAGTTGGTCAGATAGCTCAAACCTTGCGTGCACGACCACAAGGAAGTTTTCCTAGTGACACTGAATCCACTAAGCACCATAGCGAGGAACAATGCAACACTCACATTAAGGAGTGGCAAGGAAATTAGAAAAGAAGACAAGTTTGAGGGAAAAGAGAAGGAGGACTCTCAGCCCAACCTGCCTCAGGAAGAAGATAACTTACAAGATCCTCCAGTTGAAGAGAAGGGTGAGGAAGTCATAGCAAAAGAAACACCGGAGGAGGAGCCTGCTTTTGCTACAACAAAAGATGCAACTCCACCAATTCAGACAAATGAAGTTAGACCCCCTCCTCCTTTTCCTCAACGATTCAAGAAGCAGAAAGAAGACCTCCAGTTCCAGAAATTTGTAGATATCCTGGACAAATTACATATCAATGTCCCATTTCTGGAGGCCATTGATCAGATTCCAACATATGCCAAGTACCTCAAGGATATAGTCACGAAAAAGAGGAAGGTCGAGAAGCAAGAAACTGTCGCTATAGCAGAAGAATGATATTCTATGTGGAGCAAGCTGCCACCTAAGAGGAAGGACCCATGTAGTTTTGCTATCTCATGTTCTATTGGCGTCAAGTTTGTTGGAAGAGCACTTTGTGATTTGGGATCAAGTGTTAACTTGATGCCTAAGTCGATTTTTCTAAAACTGGGAATTCGAGAGGCACAACCCACCAAGGTTGTGCTACAACTAGCAGATCATTCTTATGTTCGCCTAGAATGGAGAGTTGAAGATGTTGTGGTAAAAGTGGACAGATTTATCTTTCCAGTTGACTTCTTAATCCTCAACTGTGAAGCTGATAGAAACACACCCATTATCTTCGGAACGCCATTTTTAGCCATCGGACGAGCTTTGATCGATTATAAGAAGGGTGAATTCATGATTCGAGTGGTTGATCAGACGGTCACGATCAATATTCATGACACCCTCAAGTATGCAGACAAACCAGGAGTATGCCAATATGTAGATGCTACAATACAGAATATGATTGATGAGTTTTGCTGTAGCAATGAGATGCAAATGGAAGAGTTCGAAGCACTCTGCAAAGATGATGATTCAGACCTAGAAGAGCTCTCAAGGGAACTGGAGTAGTCTAGTCGACTCGAGGCTAGACCAGGTACGCACTTTGAACCTCTTGATTTTTCAGAATTTGTACCTCCTAAACCTTCCCTTGAGGATGCACCTTCTTTAGAACTGAAACCTTTGCCATCACATCTTAAATATGTTTACTTAGGGAGCAATGAAACTTTGCCTGTGATAATATCATCTAGTCTCACACCTAAGCAAGAAACTAGTTTAGTAAATATGTTGTTACATCATAAAAATGCGATAGGGTGGACTGTGGCTGATTTGAAGGGTATAAGCCCTACTATATGTATGCACAAAATTTTGCTTGATGATTGTCATAGCAATTCAGTTGAGCTCTAGAGGAGATTAAACCCAATCATGAAGAATGTGGTGATGAAAGAGATAATCAAGTGGCTGGATGCTGGAGTAATCTACCCGATATCCGATAGCTCATGGGTCAGCCCAGTGCAATGTGTACCGAAGAAGGGAGGCGTGGCCGTGGTAAGCAACGAGGAGAATGAGCTATTGCCTACTAGAACCGTCATGGGGTGGAGGATTTGCATGGACTATAGGAAGCTCAACAAGGCGACCAAGAAGGGCCATTTCCCCTCCCATTCATTGATCAGATGTTGGATCGACTAGTGGGCAAGGCATTCTACTGCTTCCTCGATGGGTATTCTAGGTACAATCAGATTGCTATAGCACCCGAAGACCAAGAGAAGAGGACTTTCACATGCCTTTATGGAACTTATGCTTTTCAGAGAATGCCCTTTGGTCTCTGCAATGCTCCATCAACTTTTCAAAGATGTATGTTGGCTATCTTTTCAAACATGGTCGAGGATTTTTTAGAAATTTTCATGGATGACTTCTCAGTCTCCGGAGACGACTTCGACACATGCTTGGGCAATCTCACCAAGGTCCTAAAGAGGTGTGAAGAAGCTGGCTTGGTGCTCAATTGGGAAAATGCCATTTCATGGTAACAGAAGGAACGGTCTTAGGCCACAAGATTTTGAAGCAAGGGATAGAAGTTGACAAAGCAAAGGTTGAGGTCATTGAAAAACTACCTCCCCCCACTACTATCAAGGGAATAAGAAGCTTCCTAGGGCATGTTGGCTTCTATCAGAGATTCATCAAGAATTTTTCGAAGATCTCAAAGCCGCTATGCAATTTGCTACAACAAAATCAAACATTTGTGTTTGACAAAGATTGCTATAGCGCATTTCAAGAACTGAAAGAGAAGCTTATCTCAGCACCAGTTGTCATTCCACTTGATTGGAATGAGCCGTTTGAGCTGATGTGTGATGCAAGTGACTACGCCGTCGGTGCAACACTTGGACAACGTTGAGGTAAACTCTTTCATGTTATTTATTATGCTAGTCGCACTTTGAATGATGCACAAATCAATTACACCACTACTGAAAAAGAATTGCTTGCTGTAGTACTTGCCTTTGATAAGTTTAGGTCATACTTAATAGGCACTAAGGTCATAGTTAATACCGATCATTCAGCCATTAAGTACTTAGTGACTAAAAAGGATGCTAAACCTAGACTTATTAGATGGATACTCTTGCTACAAGAATTTGACTTAGAAGTTAGAGATAGGAAATGAAGTGAGAACCAGGTAGCTGATCATTTATCTAGGCTAGAAAATGCTATCACACAAGGTAGTGAAACTGGAATTAAGGAGGAATTCCCTGATGAGAAACTTTTAGCTGCTACAGCAATTCCGTGGTATGCTGATATTGTTAATTATCTTGTTAGTGGTATTTTGCCTCCTAATTTATCTAGCCAGGGACTCAAGAAAATCAGACACGATGCAAAATTCTACTATTGAGATGAACCCTACTTGTTCAAGCAATGTCCTGATCAAATCATAAGAAGATGTGTTCCAACGGAAGAATACCATAGCATTTTGTACCACTGTCATTCATCACCGTGTGGAGGGCATTTTGGTGGTGCTAGAATTGCTGCAAAAGTTCTTCAAGCAGGATTCTATTGGCCTACACTTTTCAAGGATGCCCACGAGTTCTATAAGACTTGTGACAGATGCCAAAGAACGGGGAACATCTCCAGGCAGAATGAAATGCCATTGTAGAATATTCTGGAGGTTGAAATCTTTGACGTGTGGGGAATTGACTTCATGGGTCCATTTTCTGCATCATATGGAGATCTATAGATTTTGCTAGCAGTCGACTACGTGTCAAAATGGGTGGAGGCTATTGCCACCCCAAGGAACGACTCCAAGACAGTCATGAAGTTTCTTCACAAGAACATCTTCACTAGGTTCGAAGCACCTCGAGCCATCATCAGTGATGAAAGAACTCACTTTGACAACAAGCTTATTGCTAAAGCATTACATCGCTATGGAGTTAGGCACAAGATTGCTACAACATATCATCCGCAGACAAACGGACAGGCTGAAGATTCCAACCGAGAAATCAAGCAAATCTTGGAGAAGGTGGTTAATCCTAAGAGAAAAGACTGGTCCCCCAAGTTGGATGAAGCACTTTGGGCATATAGGACAACCTTCAAGATGCCTTTAGGCATGTCACCCTTCAAGCTTATATTTGTCAAGGAGTGCCATTTACCCGTGGAGCTTGAGCACAAAGCTTATTGGGCAATCAAGAAACTCAACATGGATGCCCAACTTGCTGTTGAAAAGAGGTTGCTAGAGCTTAACGAGCTGGAGGAATTTAGAGCCCAAGCATATGAGAATGCACGCATCTACAAGGAGAAAACCAAGAAGTGGCATGGCAAACACATTTTGCCAAGGCATTTCTCAGAAGGTCAACAAGTGCTTCTCTACAATTCCAGGCTAAAGCTTTTTCCTGGAAAGCTGAAATCAAGGTGGTCAGGACCATTTATCATACATAAGGTGTACCCTCATGGCGCGATTGATATGAAGAAGTTGAACGATGGTGAAGTCTTCAAGGTCAATGGCCAACGCCTGAAGGTGTACAGTGGAGCCCCTATCCTTAGAGACAAGTCACGCCTGGATCTTCACGATCCTTGAAAGTTTGCATCTCTAAACTCTTTCTTTTATGCTATAGCATGTTCATAAATAATGCTTTTCTTTTAGTCTAGTTTTATGTTATCTTTGTTTTTAATTTTCATATCTTTTCACGTGACCCTCGTACAAGGATTTCTCTTTCCTAGTACAATGTCAGGTACAGAATAGGAGAGCGTGCCGTCTACAGGGTTGGTAGCAAAAGGGAGAAGAACATGGAGTTTGTTTTTATCCACTTTTAGAAGTATGAAAGAAAAGGGGAAACAAAAAAGATAAGAAGAGGTTTTATCCGAAAAAAGTGGGGAGGATGAATTAAAAAAAGAGAGAAAAAACAAAAAGCAAGAGAGAGAATATTCACCTATTTAATGAGGAGAAACCCTAGCCATATAAACTCATATTCTCTCTCAAGCCGTCAACTATCACATTAACTCCAAAAAATTTTCTCTCTCCCTTAAAGCCGACACGCGTCCCCATCACCTCCCCTCTTCCATTAATTCTTCAGTTTTTTCCACCTTTTTCAACTCCGCATATTTTCCTCATCATCATCAACCGTCCCCTCACCTTTTCATCTTCTTCAACACTCAAAACTTTTTCTCCTTCACTCCATCTTTTCGATTTTCTCCCAAAAAAACAGAACACCCTTCACCATTTTCTTTCCCCCCACATATTCACTTCTCCCTTATTTTTCAACAAAAACCCTCCATAGCTCGTTGCAAGAATGCCCCTAAAACTTCCGATCATCCTAAACAACAACCAGTCCTGGAAATTTCTATGTTTCTTGACGAGGCGGCAAAGGAGAGATGGATAAAGCTCAAAGATAGGAATGTTCTTCCAGAACTAGGGTTTAAATACCCTAAAGAGGAAGACGACCAGTTCGACCAGGCAGTCATGGATGTCATTGGCACACATGAATGGAAAACCTTCGCTGCTCACCCTGAGGAGATCTGTACCTCACTTGTAAAGGAGTTCTATGCACACCTCACAAGTCCAACACATTCTACAGTTCATGTGCGAGGAGAGCAGATAAAGTTTACTGCCGCAACAATTAACAAGTTCTATAGGCTAAAGCACATTGTAGACCGCCACACTTCTTTTGTGATGACAATGGACGCGCAGACACGGCGCGAGGTGCTAGAGGATATCTGTTTTCAGGGAACAGTGCTGGACAACAACAAGTCAGTCGAGAGAGGACACCTCAAACCTGAGGCAAAGGTATGGAACCATTTTGTGAGACATAAGCTTATGCCTACACTACACACTGCCACTGTCCACATCTCTAGACTTTTTCTCATTCACTCGATAATACATGGTAGACGCATTGACATAGGAAAGATAATAGTGGATGAGGCATATGCTTATTTGAAACGGCCTCGTAGTCCTCCTGTTTTCCCTAACCTGATTACTGCCTTGTGTAAAAGAAAAGATGTCTTCATAGACGATCTAGTGGATGCAACTATTTCAGGAAAGACAGGTTTAACTCCAGCCCTCGTTACGGAACTCTGAGGATTCAATGAAGAAATGCCTCAACAAACAGTAGAGGGAGGAGCTAAAAGTTTTTCTGCAGCACGAGTAGCAGCATTGGTGGCAACAGCAAAAGAATTGAGCATTGAGCTCAACCTGATGAAGGCACACCAGCGGGCGTACTTCAAATATGCCCATCACCGCGATAGTGCCATAGCATTCTGCTTAAGTAAACTCCTACCATACCAGAATGTGTTATTTCCACTGTTCCCCACGGAGTTACTGCAAGCGGCCACCACTGCTACAACAAGCACAATGTCCCCCAGTGACCCTAGCTCCGTCCAACCTGCCGCCAAGAAAAAGACACCGAGAAAGAAGACGCCTACAACTCCTACTGCCCAGCCAGAAAAAGAAACTCCTTCTGTTCCACCCACTGTAGAAGAGACTGGCCCAGTGGCTACTCCAACCAAGAAAAGGAAACGTACCAGGAAGGCAACTAACCCAACACCGTCACGACCAGAAAACCAAATTCCTGGGCCAGAGCATATACCAAGTGATCCTGAGGAAACCCCTCAGAAGGAAACCACTACAGCACAAACAACTGAGCCGACACCACTACTCCTCTGAAACATCAATGGACAATACTAGCAGCACGACATAGCCTCCACGCCCAGGAGGTAACTAACTTTTTTCTTTTCATTTTTTCATTTTTCATTGCATATAATGTAGATTAGTTTATGCATTGCGGACACTGCATCTCTCAAGTTTGGGGTGTTAGTGTTCATAGTTAATATTTTGCTTTAGCATATGCACTATATGATAGAACAAATTTTTTACTATGGCATTCTGTTTAGTCTAGAGACAGTCTATGAATATATTTATGATGTCTGACGACGAAATCTTAAAGGCCTGAACTAAGTTAGAAAAAAAACACAACTAGTTAAGATTTGTATAACTGACTTTAGGATCTAGTTGTTAAAAAAATTGTTACACAGCTGCTCTCTTTCTATAAGTAAGTTTGTTAGAAAAAAAATTTCAGGAAGAACCCTAGTAAACTCTGATATGTAAACTCTAGAGAATTTAAAAGAAAAACTAGACGACCCTGTGCTCAAACAAATGAATAAATGCTACGACATATCTGTAGAAGGACACTTCTCTTTGCTATAGTTTTATCAAAAAAATAAGAAGAAGAAATAAAGTTTTGCTATAGCTTATGAGTGAATGAAAGTTGTCACGGGAAGACTCTACCTACTAGCTCGGGGTGAGAGGTTTGCTCCCTGCTCATCTAGAGTTAAGGACGGTAGATGTGATGAGCTGACACCCTTCGTAACAGAAAACCTATATCTTTGGGAGTCTAAAAATTGGAAAAGAACTAGAGAACATAGTTAGGGTATAACTAGGGAGCTTCCTTGAAAATTTGTCTCACCAGCTTAAGTATAGGAGGAAGGCAGCCACACACGCACGCACATAGCTTAGTCATAAGGAATGTTCTTAAGGATCTCACGTCTGGTTGTATATATTTATTTATTTGCCTAAGTTATTTCTGAGGACTAAAATATTGCCATAGCAATCCTCTAGGTTAAATCTTTGCCATAGAAATTCTTTTGTTCTGTTCTATTCATTGCTTGAGGACAAGCAATAACTTAAGTTTGGGGGTGTGATAACTGTATAAATATCCTTGTTTTCATACTTTTTTGCTATAGCATTTGCATGTTCTTGAGTTCATACCATTGCATTTTCTTCTTCTGGTGTATCTTTATCTTTGCTGGTTGTTGGTCCATATTGAGAGGTACTGCTCGGAAGGTTGGTTTTGGTTTTGCTGGTGTGCAAGAAAGGAGTCAAGAGAGAAAGCCGGTGCCGAAAATTGCTATAGCATGATGGAAGTGGATATTGGCTAGCACGTGAGATACACGTGAGCTGCAGAAGCACGTGAACATGCAGAAAAGGACGATCTATCATGTGCAGCAGTCGGTACCCACCTGCAGACTGTCCTCCTTGTCCCCTCGTGGCAGACCTTATCGGTGGATATTCCTTGGGATTATCAAGGCATCTATAGGGCACCAAACCCTAGAAGCCTCCACTATATAAAGGGGAGAGAAGCTTGGAGAAAAGGGGTGTTAAGGAAGTGTGGTGAAAGAGAGGCGGAAGAGAGAGAAAAGGAGAGGGAAGTTTTCACCTTCATCTTCTCCAGCTTGGTGTCCTCCATGGTTGAAGCTCCAAGGAGTGGCCTCACCAGCCTCGAGAGAGGCGGTGAGCCTAAGACAGTCGGGAAGTCCATGACGGAGAGGGAGTTTACCTTTCTTTCTGTCGCTATAGTAATTTCTTTTCATATCTTTATATTTGGTGATGTTATCGCAATGGTACGTTGGATGATATTGCCCAGCCACGAACTGTTTTAGGTGGCTTGGGTTTGATGGATGATTTTATTTTGAGTACTTTTTAATGCATGTTATCACTTTTTCAGTGTTTATCGGGTTCTATGCTTTGCTTATGCATTTCTCATTTCCTTAAAGTTGTAAGAGCCCTCGAGAGTTGGCTGTTCTTTAAGTGTTTGTTGGGGTTAGTAATCGAGAGAGCTAGCCTTAGAACCCTCATAAGCAATAGAGTGGCTGTCGAGAGGCAGACTCTAACCTACCTTAGATATAAGTGTTAGGTTTCAAGGGCTAAAAAGGATAGTTCGTGAAGGGTAGAGGAGTGTTAAGAGTTTACGTCGAGAGGTATTGCTGTAGCATTTCTGACTCTCAGTTTCCTGACTAGAGATAGTTTAGGAGCACTCTTAGGAAATCCCACCTAGCATAGAAGATAGCTGAAGAGCCTTAGTATCGTTAAGAAGCTTAAGTTAGGTTGTCCATCACTCTCAGCCAGTCATTCCATAGTGAGTTTCGCATACGAAAGGGGACTTGTTTACCATATTGTTATCTCATCTTTCTCTGCTTTATTTTGTTTCAGCATTATTTTACACCATCTCTTTTACTATAGCATTGTCATCTGCAAAAAGTTCAATCTTTATTGTTACAACAACCGTGAGTACCTCCAATCCCTGTGGAGACGATACTCACTCATCACTTTATTACTCGTTTGACGTGTATACTTGCACAATTTGCGTATCATTTATAGTACACTACACGATCGCAAACAGTAGGTTACGACGCTTCGGCTCGGGTAATTCCTTATGGACCTAAGGCATCACCTTAGGTTGGATCCTACGCCTTATGGGCCTAGGGTAAGTCTTTATATATGAAGTTCTGTTGAACTGCATATTGGTGTACGGTCAGAGGGTAGTAGGTGCTTTAAATAAAACTTTACTTCATCTCTTAAATCTAGCCTACTGAATAATTTGTCGATATCTGAAACTCTCTCTATATGGCTTCTATCTGCACTCTATGGAATACACTAAACTCTCTGGTCTAACTTCCTTAATCCATCACTCCTCTGAATCTTCTGTGACTGTATTACCTTTAGATACAACGTTAACTTGAAATATCGAATCATAACTGGAACTTGTTGTTACCCGGAACATCTTGATAGCTTTATGCTTTGTCATATACCTATTAGTGCCTTGAGCATCTCTTGGTAGTTTTGTATTACTGAGCTTTCCGAAGCCCACATTGTTTTTACCATCACAGGTTAAGAAGGGTTTGATCATGATATGGAGAACGACATCACTAATGGGAGTCTTCTCGACGTTGCTTGCGGAGTACGGTATCTGTATAAATAGTGGGCATGTATGCCGAGTCTTATTCTATTTGAGTCTGTAATATATTTTCTGGAAATTTTCTGATTTGTGTATAAATGATTTTCTGGAAATGAAGTTTTAAGCAAAAATTTATTTTACAGTTTTTAAATGTATTAAGAGGAAAGAAGTTTTCTTGGGTTCTTCTTGTGGGTCACTTCTGTTACCCTAATGTGGCCTCCTAAATTTAGGTGTATCGCATATGCAGGTGTAGGGGTTGCACATTAATTTCACATCATAAATAAAAAAGGTCTTGAAATATAAAACTTGTGACGTTGCACATCTAATCAGATATGTCTTAATAACTTGCAACAAAAAGGCGGATCATAGATAATGACTCATAAGATGTGCTCGTGAATCAAACATGGTAACTCTCATTGATAACTTACATCTAATAATTTTAGATAACCTCAACCAATCACATATCTTAAGATTATTATTTTAAACTCAATTAATGCATTGAAAATGATAAGTAAACTTGTCAACTATGATATTTAATACAATTTTTTATTGATAAACTTATCTTAAAGTACTCGTTAATATTTTATTGATCCCAAGTTAGGCCATTGGATGCATGTATGAGCATGGGTGGTTTTTCCATGCAAAAAAGACAGTTATCATCGGTGGGTCTGGTAAGGAGAGCAGCATTAGCGTTTGCTCAGTGTCCCACTTTCATCTTCATAATTTTACGGACTTTACAAGTGAAAATCTAGTAAGTTTGTGGTTGTCTCTTGTTGTTTAGTTATATTTTTGGTGTTTTCTTAAGGCTTAAAGGTTAAATTAGCCCTCAACGAAAAATTAAAAAAAAACTAATTAAGCCCTTACAAAAAAATTCACCGAATTGAGCCCTCATAATTCAAATTACAATCAATCAAGCCCTCAAAATTTAAATTATGATCAATTTAGCCTTCCGTAACGTTGACCGTTATAGTTGACAATTAAATCATTAAGACAGTGACACATGGAACACTCTGGAACTATCATGTCATAAAAACCGTAAAACTCATTTAAATTTATAAAAAATAATTTAAAATTCAAAAAATATAAAAATATATGAAAAATATTTAAAAATATAAAAAATATTTAAAATTAAAAAAATAAAAAAAATATTATTTAAAAAATCTAGATAATCTAAAAAATAGTAAAATTTGTTAAAAAAAATTAAAATTATGTATAAAATTATAAAAATATTTTTTCTTAAAATAGAAAAATAAAAAATTCTAAAAGTTATTTAAAAATATATAAATATTTATAATAAAATAATATTTAGAAATTGTATAAATCATTTTTAAAAATATTTTTATTTTTTTGCTCGACAAATATTTTTTTTAAAATATTGTGTAAAACCTCAAATTTTCAAAGATTTCCAAAATGCCCAAATTTTTTAAATCCATAGCACAAAACACTAACCTTGCATACCTAAATCCCCAAATTAGTTTAATCGGTGTAGAAAATTGTTTGTGATGGGGCAAACGACGGTGTTGGGGCAAACGTCGGTGTTGGTGAGAAGAAATATTGAGGGAGAACGGGTTGGGTGATAAAAGGGGTGTCGAACGATGAGAATGAGTACACGAGCGACGGTGGTCTCTAGCAACGATAGTAGAATGACGAAGATGGGAGGGGTTTTCCTGCGACGGGGAGTGACCAGTGGTTAAATCAGTGCCAATGCATGATTTAGGGATTTAGGGGACTTTTATGAAAGAAATAATTTTTTGGGGTTTTTTAGAAAAAAAATTATTATTTTATGTTTTTATAAAAAAAATTAAAGGAAAATAAGAAATAATAAATTAATTTAATATTTTTATTTTTTTACAATTTTTAGAATTATTTAATTTTTTACGATTTAATGACATGGCACTCCCAGAGTGTGCTACGTGTCCTTCTATCTTTGACCGTTAGAGATATTGACGGTCAACACGGTCAATGTAACGGAGGGGCTAAATTGGGTGAAATCTTTTTATAAGGGCTTAATTGGTTATTTGAGTTTTTGTTGATAGCCAATTTGACCTTTAAACCTTTTCTTAACAAAACAATAAAAATAATGTGTTTGATAAGTTTTAATTATAATTCTATGTTGTGAATAAAATAACAAAGAACAATAATAAGAACAAAGAACGAGAATGGAAGAACAAAGAGATGAGAGGAAGAGGGGGATTTATATTATTCTCCATATTCAAGTGTATACAATGCCTTCATTAGATCATCTATTTATAGGCATAAGAAGTACATAATACATTAAACTCTAATTAATGAAGATAATATTTCTAATGATAAAGTAAATCAAATGTCCTTGATAAAGTTCTTATCATGATAAACATCCACATAGATAAATATTCATAACACTCCCCCTTGGATGTCTATGAAGATAATGTGCCTCGTTAAAACCTTACTAAGATAAAAACCCAGTGGGAAAAAATTCTTTAGTGAAGAAAAAAGAGTACACACATCTTTGATAGGCATAACATGTTGCCTTATTAAAAAACTTACCAGGAAAACCCATTAGGACAAAACCTCGGTTAAGGGGAAAAGAGTGCAACGCATATTTACTCCCCCTCATGAAAACATCACAGAAGATCTTTGAATCTTCATAATTCAATCTTGAATATTATTTTTCTAAAGACCGTGAGGGATGAAACTTTGGAGTAATATGTTTCATGATGTATCCACTTTCAAACTGAGATATACATCTTGCATTATCTTCACACAAGATAGCTTTTATCATATTTTTTGAAAGTAAATCCATATATCTTTTGGATATGTTGGGCCAATGGTTTTAGCCAAACACATTTTTGGCTTGCCTCGTGCATAACAATTATTTCTACGACATTTGAGGAGGCATCAACGAATGTTTGAAGATCTAAAGGTAATGATCTTTGTATATTCATGGATATTTCTTGACCAACTAATATATGGTGCTTCAAGACCAAGAAAAGATATAATTATCTTTATTTATATCCAACAATCTTACAATATATATGTTTTATCCATATTGAATCTTCTTTAAGATTCTTTCAACTTATGTCCATTCATAGGCAAAAACTCATATTTAAGTGCTCGATCTTTAGGTCGAGACAAAACCACATCTGAAGATTCTTTTTCTCAAATCATTTCCTTAAATAACCATATGCTTTGAAAGCTCTTCAGGAGTTCTAATAATATAATGAATCTTGATTCAAATTCCTTTATAAAATACATAAGGAAATCTGATCATTTTTATAGTATTTCCTCAATTAGTACTCACTAAGGCGATTATATCAAATGCGCCAAAATATTCAATGAGACATGTCTAAATAAATTTCCTCGAAATTTTTTAAATGCTTCTAGCATTTTTAATCCTTCAAGGATAAATATGGATCCATAAATAATTAGACGCATGTAATATATTTCATAAATGTCAATTAATTTCATCCACCATTAAGTATTTAGAATTCTTCATAAATTATAATATGTCGTATTTACGACTACTTATTTGTGCCTCACTTGCATTACACCTTTAGGTGCTTGGACTATTGGTCCAAATACTTCTCTTTTAGAAGTTCAAAGCGTCTTTCTATATTGGCCAATTCAATATCTATACTTCTTCATAGATTTCTATACACGATCCTCGTTTTCTTTCTTTACTTCTATAGAAGTATTCTATTTAAAACTATTTGTAAAATCGTTGTCGACAACTTTTCAATTTTCTGGTTCTATTCTCGTAGTGACATAACTCATCGAGATCTCTTCAAGATTTCAATCTTTATTTCAGGTACCTGCAACTCTTCAAGAGTTTTATTATTAGTTATGTCTTGGGTCTCTTCAAGAGCACCCGCCTCCAATATACGATCATCTCATATTACTTTCCATTTACGAGAATTTTGATCATTGGAACCATTTTAACTACCATGCTTCAGGCATGATTTACATCCTCTCGCTCTAACGTGTAATTTAAACTTAGAGCATTTCAGTTGGTATATGAGACTTAGTTATTCTCATTGGGTCAGTAAATATGTATGGCTCATATTCGATGATCTAGATAACGATAATTCATTTTCCTTTATCTAGCTGATTATTATCTCCCCATGATGTTGAGAAAATCATGCCATAAATGATTCTCCAATTAATGTTTAAGAGTTTAAACATAAAAGGAGACTCATACTCAAAATATATTCTCAACCCTTTTTATTAACCCATTTTGTGCGTTGCGGTGGAGAAATTCATATCGCACATTCAAAAATTATAAAATGGGAAATGTATGGCTTTTGACCAAAAACCAATCATAACGGGGAGTTTATTATAACTCGTTGGCTTGATGCGTATAAGTGTTGCTATATGGAAACACCATATAAATAATAACTCTTTTGTTCTCATAGTTTAGCTATTAAATAGGAGGCATCCAATTGAAATTTTGCGAAACTATATTTTTCATAATCAATAGGCTTTGTAACAACTGATATAGCCTAAAATATAAACCCACTAGCTTTTGCAAAACATGTAATCCAATCTCACTCGTACATGTTTAGTACAGCCATCAAAATTGTTCCTTTAAATATGAAAATATTTAGCTCTTTCAGAGCTTTCAATTGAAATTATCTTTTGGTAGCAATATATATAGCTCTTCTAAAGCTTTCAACTGACTCTTTGGCTAACATAACTTATATTCATATTGTCTTATTTCAAATGTCAATTGATAACATATGTTATCTATAATTTCCAAAGGGATATTTTACGAACTCATATTGCTCTCTTAAAATCTCCACTTCTAGTGGTGACGATATTATTACCATTAGCGGTAATCATTACAATATTCGCAATTCTACACTTTTCATAATGCGCTTTCTCTCAAGAATTTATTGCTCTTCTTGAACATCAATATTTTCAGTACTTTGAGATATAGTACTCACATTATCCCCTTGTATTTAAATGGGGAAATATATCTTATGCTTATGTTGAGCATAAATTATCACCTATAGATTGTATTTGACATGTAATCATGTTAAATAAAATAAATAAATATCATAATATATAAATGTAAGTATAAAACGTAAATAATTAATATGTGTAAAGTAAATAAACATAAAGAAAAATAAAAAGATAAATAATTCTCTTCAAAGTTATGGGAATACTTAAGAGATGATTTATTCCCTTCGAGGGTTATAAGAAAATCAACAACGTCCAAATGAGTTGGACCAGCAATGTCCAGATAAAGTTGGACCAGTATCATCTTCGTCGTGTTTTGCAAACAAATTTTGCTTCTATTTTCTTTCCTTTATCATTCAATGATTGTTGATTTTTCAACGTACAACACGTACGAGACCAATGGTTTATAACATCACATTGGGAATAAGAAGAATTTTACTTCATTAGAATGATCTTTATCACCCTTGTCATCCTTATAACCTCACTACCAGTGGGTAGAAGTATTCTTAAAATGACTATATTTTTATGTCTATATTCATAGCCTCGACCACGACCACAACTTCTAATGTGGTTTTTATTCCTTCCATAATATAATCTCACATTCACTTCAATGAATGGAGTAGAGCCAGTGGGCCTTTGAAACCTTTTTCACATATCCTTATCAAAGAGAACAAAGATTTAATCCTCGTACGCGACATTGTTAAATCAGTCCACAAGGTCCTTTAAAAACCTTCTTTGAGACCAGTAGCCTCGCAGAACGGAACGCCCAACCAATATTCTTGGATTATATTGAAATTATGTCTCTAATTGAATAATGATTTACCATGTTTGCATTCACTTTAGGGAATGAAACATTTCCAATAATTGGATGGAATAAACATCATGCTTGCATTCACTTCAGGGAATGCCCCATCATTGATAATCGCATGGAATAAGCATCATGCTTTGCATTCACTTCAAGGAATGCCTCCCATAAAACTTTTTGGATCAAGACGAATTTTCGTAACTTGAAATTTGGAGAAGTCTATGGTCGAGTTTTTCGACGAAGAAGAAATATTGCTTTCGAGCAAATATAGACTTTATAACAATTTTTTTATAGATTGAAATTCGCAATGATTTATCGCACATTAAAATCATAATTTAAAGAGAAAAAAATAAAGTTTACCGATAATAATTTTCCTCTCGATGACAATGATGACATAGCAAATGACTGAAACAAGTTCTCATAATTTCTTTAGGTCGCGTCTCTTTCCAAGCCATTTAAGCATATCATGTAAAACTTAAAATATGGTTAAATAAAATAAAAAAAAACATTCACCATATAAAATATCATGAATCCATAAAGAATATACTCATATGTAAATATACTCTAGATAATCATCTTCTCCCCCACGATCCCTTGATATGGATTTGGGTCGCTTGAGAGATCAATTCTTTGAGCGAGATTGGATTCGATGCGATTAAGCATGTTTCCATTTTGTTTAAAAAATAAAATAAAATAAAATATAAAATATAAAGAGAAAGACAATCAATAGCTAAAAAATGAGAGGAAAAAAACTTATCTTTAGTTTCATTCTATAATTGAATTCATTCTTTTCGGTAACTTCTTTTTGGATTCGAACGATGAAGATCTCAGTTGATTAGAGTCTCGTGTTGATAACGTGTTGTGAATAAAATAATGAAGAACAACGAACAAGTATAAAAGAATAAAGAGATGAGAGAAAGAGAGAGATTCATATTATTATCAAAGCTAGAATTGTGTACAATGCTTTCATCTATTTATAGGCATAAGAAGTACATAATACATTAAACTCTAATTAATACATATAATATTCCTAATAATAAATAAATCAAACTCCTTAGATAAAGTTCTAATCATGATAGACATCCACATAGATAAATATTCATAACACAACCATCAATAATAATATTAAATAACAAAGTCAGAATATTGTAGGCTTGAAGGTTGAAGTCTTAAAACGAGCCATACTCATAATATTCATACATAAAGAGAAATAAAGGAGCGTCTTCAATTGTTTCCAACCTCTTCAACGCCATTCGGTACCAGACCAGTATCGGGTCCAAAAAATCAGGATCCAGTCCCGGTTGCAACCGAGACCTAAATTTTGGATCCAGTCCCAGTCCCACAGAAACCAATTCTTGGTAAAAATCCATCGAGTTCGACCGAGTCCGAGACCGGGTAATCAAGTTTTTTGCCCAACCCTAGCATACATGCATAGGTTAAGGGTCATTTAATAACTTATATTTAATACAAGATTCTATTCGAAAAAACAACAATCATTTAATGTATTACAAAACCCTAAAAGATTCAATTGAAAAATCTAAACACAAAACCCTAAATCCTATACCCTGACCCTAAAATATAAACCTTAAGCCCTAAAAACATAAAACTCTAACCATAAAACTCAAAAACTAACCCTAAACCCTACACCCTAAACCCTAAAAATAAAACCTACACCATAAAACATTAAATCATAAACTATAAACATTAACCCTAAACCCTAAACACTAATCATACCCTAAAACCCTAAACCTAAAACTATAAAACCATAAACCATAAACACCAGCCATAAACCCATAAAACCCTAAACCCTAACCATACACATAAAACCCTAAACCCTTAAAACTTAAAACCCCAACCATAAACCATACAACCCTAAACACTAAACCCAAAACTATAAACCTTAGACCTTAATATATTATATGAGTATTTTTAATAGAATCTTTTAGGGTTTTGTAATACATTAAATGATTGTTATTTTTTCAAATAGAATATTTTATTTAATATATGCATAGGTTAGAAAAAGCCTACTTTATATTTTGGCATATGAGACTTAGTTATTCTCATTGGGTCAGTAAATATGTCTGGTAGTTGACATGTAATAACATGAATTATCATATGAACTTCTGGTTCATATACGAGGATCTAGATAATAATAATTCATTTTCCTTTATCTAGCTGATTATTATCTCCCCCTGATGTTGAGAAAAATCATGTCATAAATGATTCTCCAATTAATGTTTAAGAGTTTAAACATAAAAGGAAGCTCGTACTCAATATATATTCTCAACCCTTTTATTTACTCATTTTGTGCATTGTGGTGGAGCAATTCAACAATATATTGCACATTTACAATTATAAAATGAGAAATGCCTGGCTTCTGACCAAAAACCAATCATAACGGGGAGTCTATTATAACTCGTTGGCTTGATGCGTATATGTGCTACTATGTGGAAATACCATATAAATAATATTTTTCTCGTTCTCATAGTTTAGCAATCAAAGAGGAGGCATCCAAATAAAATTTTGCTAAATCATATTTTTCATAATCAATAGGCTTTGTAACAACTGACATAGCCTACAATATAAACTCACTAGCTTCTGCAAGGCGAATAGTCTAACTGCATAATCTAAATCCTTTTATAATCAATCTCACAAACTTCTGGTTGTAAGTTGATAAAAAAAGTAGATGCATCTACTAAAATCATATAAAACTTTCATCATTTGTTGATAAATGGGTCTATATTTCATTCAGATATGCAAGACATGCAGTCTCAACTTTAGTATAAGGACTTCAAGTTCTTTTTCTAAATGGGATCTTAATCATTTCCTTTAAGAACAAGCAACACAAGAACTTCGTTTTCTTTTAATAAATGAAATTTAATCAATTCCTTTGAGAACAAGCACTACAAGAACTTCAGGTTCTTTTCATAAATGTGCATATAAATCTCAATAGCTTTCGCATCTTTATTGATCAGGATGGTCTAACCGATCATGCCAACTATATACAAGTGTGTATATACATTTCTAAATTTGGTAAACTAGAACATGTGATTCAATCTCACTCGTACACGTCTAATACGACCATCAAAATTGTTACTTTGAATAGGAATATTTAGCTATTTTGAAACTTTCAATAAAAATTATCTTTTGGTAGCAATATATAACTCTTCTAAAGCTTTCAACTGACTTTTTGGCTACCATAACTTATATCCACATTGGCTTATTTCAAATGCCAATTGATAACATATGTTATCTATAATTCCCAAAGGGATATTTTGCGAACACATATTGCTCTCTTAAAATTTCTACTTCTAGTGGTGACGATATTATTACCATTAGCGGTAATCATTACAATATTCGCAATTCAACATTTTTCATAATGTGCTTTCTCTCAAGAATTTATTGCTCTTCTAGAGCATCAATATTTTCAGTACATTGAGATATAGTACTCACATTATTCCCTTGTATTTAAATGGAGAAATATATTTTATGCTTATGTTGAGCATAAATCGTCACCATAGATTCTATTTGACATGTAATCATGTTAAATAAAATAAATAAATATCATAATATATAAATATAAGTATAAAACACAAATAATTAATATGTGTAAAGTAAATAAACATAAAGATAAATAAAAAGATAAATAATTCTCTTCAAAGTTATGAGAATAATTAGAAGATGATTTATTCCCTTCGAGGGTTATAAGAAAATCAACGTCCAAATGAGTTGGACCAACAATGTCCAAATAAAGTTGGACTAGTATCATCTTCGTCATGTTTCGCAAACAAAATTTGCTTCTATTTTCTTTCCTTTATTATTCAATGATTGGTGATTTTTCAACGTACAACACATACGAGACCAATGGTTTATAACACCGCATTGATAATAAGAAGAATTTTACTTCATTAGAATGATCTTCATCACTCTTGTTATCCTTATAACCTCACTACCGGTGGGTGGAAGAATTCTTAAAATGACCATATTTTTCATGTTTATATTCATAGCCTCGACCATGACCACAACTTCTAATGTGGTTTTTATTCCTTCCACAATATAATCTCACATTCAGTTCAGGGAATGGAGTAGAGCTAGTGGGCCTTTGAAACCTTTTTCACATATCCTTATCACAGAGAACAAAGATTTAGTCATCGTACGCGGCATTATTAAAGCAGTCCACAAGGTCCTTTAAAAACCTTCTTTGAGACCAGTAGTCTCGCAGAACGAGATGTCCATCCAATATACTTGGATTATATTGAAATTATGTCTCTAATTGAATAATGATTTACCATGCATTCACTTCAGGGAATGAAACAGTTCCAATAATCGCATGGAATAAACATTATGCTTGCATCCACTTCAAGGAATGCCCCATCGTTGATAATCGCATGGAATAAACATCATATTTTGCATTCACTTCAGGGAATGCCTCCCATAAAACTTTTTGGATCAAGACGAATTTTCGTAACTTGAAATTGAGAGAAGTCTATGGTAGAGTTTTCGACGGAGAAGAAATATTGCTTTCGAGCAAATATAGACTTTATAACAATCTTTTTATAGATTGAAATTCACCATGCTTTATCACACATTAAAATCATAATTTAAGGAGGAAAAAAAGTTTACCGATAATAATTTTCCTCTCGAGGACAATGGAGACATAGCAAATGACCGAAACAACTTCTCATAACTTCTTTACGTTACGTCTCTTTCCAAGCCATTTAAGCATATCATGCAAAACTTAAAATATGGTTAAATAAAATTTAAAAAAAACATTCACCATATTTTATATCATGAATCCAAAAAAATATACTTATCTGTAAATATACTCAAGATAGTCATCTTCTCCCCGACGATCCCCTTGATATGGATTTGGGTCGCTTGAGAGATCAATTCTTTGAGCGAGATTGGATTCGATGCGATTAAGCATGCTTCCATTCTTTTCAAAAAAAAATATAAAATATAAAGAGAAAAATAATCAATAGCTAAAAAATGAGAGAAAAAACTTATTTTTTTTGTTTCATTCTATAATCGAATTCATTATTTTCGGTAACTTCTTTTGGATTCGAGTGATGAAGATCTCAGTTGATTAGAGTCTCGTGCTGATAACGTGTTATGAATAAAATAACGAAGAACAATAATAAGAACAATGAACGATAATGAAAGAACAAAGAGATGAGAGGAAGAGGTGGATTTATATTATTCTCAATATTCAAGTGTATACAATGCCTTCATTAGATCATCTATTTATAGGCATAAGAAGTACATAATACATTAAACTCTAATTAATGAAGATAATATTTCTAATGATAAAGTAAATCAAATCTCTCTGATAAAATTCTTATCATGATAGACATCCACATAGGTAAATATTCATAACATTCTATAGTTTATTAATAAAATATTAAATTAATTGTTTAAAATAATGAAACATATTTTTGTTTTATAAGAATCTATTTTTAAGTTTTCGTCAAAGCCCTAAAAAAATCCCTCAAACCGCTCTGTTATCATATGAAAAAGGTAATAAAATATTAAAAAATCCACATAGATAATAATACGCATGACCTCCAATATTTAATCACAAGCTGGTGAGTTTACCGAATTGTGTTTCCAAGTACAAATTTTGATATTTTTTATACGCTTAACATATCTAAGATTAAAAATTTTAATTCGATCAATTTTAACATTAAATTTAAATTGAAAATTGTTAATAGAGTGATGATGTTGAGTTAAATTTTATTATGTGATGATGTGACATGTCTACATGTCATTTTTATAATTATTTAATATCTTTCAATCAAGCACATGTCATCTCTCATTGGAAGAAAATTGATGAAAACTTTTCTATTTTTATTTATATGCTTAACAAGTATCTAGGATTCAAAATATCTAGGGCAAATTAGGCCAGATACCACCAAACTTAAAATTTGGTCAATTTTAACACAAAATTTTAGCGTGGACGGTAGATTATATTATGTGATGATGTGACGTGACCACATGACGCTTTTATAATTATTTAATATCTTTCGATCAAACAATAACACGTGTCACCATTAGGAGTGTTAAAAAATACTCGACTCGAATGACCTGACTCGTTGACTCACCAACCTAACCTTAAAAAATCAGGTATTTTTCTTAAAAAAATTACGCAACCGGGCCAGGTACTAGGGTTGAGTCCGGGCCAAAAAAATTTCTAACCGAGTACCCGACCCGATATTTTTAATATATATTAATTTTAAATTATATTTTTATTTTAGGTTCTTAATATTTTTTAACCTAAAACTAAATTCCCTAATTTTTTTTATGTGTTTGTATTAGGTACATTTTAAGTTTAAAATTTCTTTAAAATATTGTATTAATTTGTTAATATAAAATTTTAAAAAAATCACGATTAAAATTAATACTTTTAATTTATTTTGGTAATAGACTTTAATATATATATATATGCTCGGATAAAAAAAGAGAGTATTAACACAAGTAAGAAGAAAACCAATAGCAAAGCCAACACGCCACAAAACATACAATAAACCATACCCTTCACATCAAATAAAATCACCTGAAAACAAACAAAAAAATGCCACAACGCCATACAGATCCAACTTGTTTGCCAAGCTTAATCCATCTTTTAAAGACCAGGCTATGAATAACTTGATCCTTGCATGTCTTTCGGTAAATGGCCAAAATAACAACTCTCTTTGTTTGTAAATCTTATTACACAGCGTAAAATTTGAAAGTTTTATATTTTTTCAGACTGTTGGATAAAAATAAATAGATAGGTGAGAATAACAGTAGAGAACATAAAGATAAGAAAATAATCTTAATTATTTATTACCCTCATTCAACGGTCCGAAAAAGGTGTAAAAATAATTGAGTTTTACATTGGGTAAGTGGATCATAACCCTCTATATATATGTACAAATATTTTTCACTTAAAATTAACTTCAAAACACTATTTTTTAATGTTTGGATTATGTATTATGATTTTTTTATCAGAGAATTATGCTTTATTAAGCCAAAAAAGGTAAACTACCTGGGTGACCACTTTACTATTGGGTCTGACTTGTTTTGACTATCGAACTATAAAAATTTAAAATTTGACCACCTAACTATTTAATTGGACCTATTTTGACCACCGGCCGTTAAAATCTAACGAAAGGGTGACGTGGCAATTACAGTAAATTTGTATTATTACACATTTGGTCCTTGTTAGTTACATATAAGAGAAAATCATGTTAATGCTGGTATATTGTTTGGTTTTGATTCTGTTGAAGCTTGTTTCTTGTTGTTGTGGGATCAACATGATGAAAACATGTGTTCTAAGCTCCTTTGTCAATTTAAATAGACAACGTTTATAACTATCACCATTTCGAAGGGGCTGCCCAATAGAAACAACTATTCTCGTGGTTTTGATTCCTTTATGCTATAATGGCAAGATCATTAATTGGAGTCCAACATTTTTCTGAAGTTGCAAAAGCAGCTGGTGCCTTTAACCCTGCTAATGATTTTGCCTCTCCCATGGATAGTGATGGACATGGAAGGTTAGTTGTCATACTAAGTTGCGGTTATGAATTATATAGGAAACAATACACTGTATTATCTTTTATAAATATACTTTCGAGAGGTCTAACTTTTTACATGCTTGCTACATTGAGGGAAGGGAAGTGCTAGAATGAGGGTGATATATAAACTTAAACTGTAAATAAATATGTTCAGTGAGCATAAAATGAAGTGACTCCCTCTAGTTTCTTCTTTCTTGCAGCCTTTTTGGCCAAAACTAAGCAACATGAAACTTTTCCTTATAGAGCTTCTATTCTTCTTACTTTGGCAAATGATTAACATTTGATAGAAATTTTTTATATAAAATTACAAGTATCGAGTGAGGAAAAAATGTATCTATTATTTCATTCTAACAAGTCCCCTTCTTTGTCATGCACTGGTTACTAGTCATACAACAACTATTGCAGCTGGGAGTAATGGTATTCCTGTGAGAGTGAATGTCCATGAATTTGGAAAAGCAAGTGAAATGGCTCCTCGTGCCATGAGTTGAGTTAAAAAAGCTCCTAGTTGTTTCAGTTGGGCATGCCCTTCAAAATGATGATAGTTATAAATGTTGCCTATTTAAATTGAAGAACAAAGGAGCTTAGAACCCATATTTTCATCATGTTGATCCCACTGCAACAAGAAACAAGCTTCAACAGAATCAAAATAAACAATATACCAGCATTAATATGATATCTTTTTATATTTTTGGACTTTTTATGCTTCACAGAAGATGCAATCTAGGACTTTTTAAATAAATTAAAGTTAAGATCAAATTGATAAAATATGTAACTAACATGAACCAAATATGTAGTTTTTTTTTGCTCGGCAATTAAGATTTTATTGATTATAAAGGTCAAACAAAACCTTTGACCTAAGTTGTGAGCCTCATTAAAAACTTTTCTAACCCTAAATGGAGGAAAAGAGTACAACACAACTAGGTAAGAAAACTAATCAAACGAAGACAACGATTATAGAACTTCAGAAAGCAATTATCGCTAAACCCACACGTTAAAACACACGATTGCCTATGCCCTTTTTTAGAAAGTATCACCTCGATTTATCCGAAACCAGTTGTCACCAAGCTTTAAAACAACTCTTGTTGCTCCAAACAATTTTTTTTCTAGGTCGGTCTACTATTTCTAATTCTCGATTCTAACGCAAATTGCGGCAAAGAAGTGACCAAATATGTAGTTATACAAGTTTTTATTAACAACCACGTCACCCTTCTGTTATATTTTAATGACGGATGGTCAAAATAGGTCCAATTAAATAGTTGAGTGGTCAAATTTTAAATTTTTATAGTTCGATGGTCAAAATGCTTACCATCAAGCCTAATATATGTTTTCAAATATATTGATAAAACTTTTTTTAGTTAATATTTTCTTGAAATTAATTTGATTTATTTTATGAAAAATATTGATTATAACATATATTTATATATTTAATTATAATGTATTTTTATATATTTAATTGTAAGGTATATTTTCTTATGTTATTTATAATATATATTATAATGTATAAATATATTAAATAAAGAGTAAACGATATGTCTGCTCCGAAAGTTTCGGAGGGAACTTTTAACCCTAACGGTGATTTGTTATCGAGTGGACTACCGCCGCCTACCGGCGGTTTGGGGGGGCGGCCGCCTGACGGTAAGGGGGGTAATCCGCAGCCTCTGGAACGGGCTTTCATGCCATCTGGTCCGACGTCGGAGGAGGAAGTGGGGTCGGTTGGGACAGCGATGGAAGTGGTTGACCTTGATAATCCAGAAACGGTGGGTGCTGCAGATATTATGGTCTGCGATGTGGCCAACCCGTTGCAGGAGGGGGATGAGCAACGGTCCGAGGGTCGGTCGGCAGAACAGGAGGGTTCTGACTCTCACGTCGCGGCTGCTCTACCAAACGCTAAGGTGAGTTTTCGGGATATGGTGCTGGGCCGAAATTTGGGCAAGCAGGGAATGAACATGATTTCTGACTTGGACGTTGATCTGAAACCGGAGGACGTAAAGGTATGTTTTGTTGATGGAACTCTGACCATTGATTTTTCGGAACGGCTACATTCTGAGATTGATGCTAAGTTAGCGAATTCAGTAGTGGTCAGGCTTTTGGGACGTTCAATAGGTTATGCAGCTTTCCTTGCTCGTATCAAGAGTTTATGGAACCCTAGTGGGGAATTATCGTTGATTGATTTGGACAACGATTACTTTCTTGTTCGGTTTGCTAGCGAAGAAGATTGTGAAAAGGTGCTAACCGGAGGACCTTGGTTGATCTATGGGTCGTATCTCACGGTTCAACCATGGAGTAGGAGTTTTTCGACTTCGGTTGATCACCCGGATCAGATTATTGTGTGGGTAAGGTTGCCAGGCTTACCGTATCGCTATTATACTAAAAGTATATTCTGTTACATAGCGGGGACTTTGGGAAAGGTGGTGCAAATTGATTATAACACGGCGGAAGGGAAGAGGGGGCGTTTTGCGCGTTTGGCGATAGTGGTCAATTTGAACAAACCGTTAGCACCGTATATTGTTATCGATGGTAGGAAACAACGGCTTGAGTATGAAGGATTGCCGACTATTTGCTTCTCTTGTGGCAAGTATGGGCATACTTCGGAAGCGTGTAAACCCATGGGTGAGGCGGCGAACAATGGTGTGAATGCAACTAGTGAGATAGATGCGCAAATTGAAAAAGAAAAGTTTGGGCCATGGATGCAAGTGGTTAACCGACGGCAACGACGAGGGAGTAATGTTGGTGAGGGGCCTCGCTTAGGTGCAGGTATGCGCACTGATCGGAGTGCTAAGGGAGGAAGATTTGGGGTGTTACGGATTCTTGATGTCGAAAACGCTGATGGCTCGGGGAAGGAGGTTACTAACCCGGTTGGGGGGGATAAGCCGATATCTACTGAGGGTTCGGATAGATAACAGGGGTATATGGAGAATGCCGGAAGCACCAAGAAAGGAAAAGGAAAATTGGTTGCCTCGCAAACGATCGCGTCAAAGGCTATGACAAGGGAGGTGGGTGGTTCGTCCAAAGGTGGCGAAGGGATTTTGAGGAGTACTAGTGTTTTGATTGATAAGACCAATGGTGGGGGAAGTGGAATTTCGGCAGGTTGTGCGTCGAGTATAGCGCAAGAGGTGGCGTTTAGGGAGGTGGTGGTTCCGATTACTAGTAAGCTAGACTCGCGTAATCATACGGCTGTTAAGGTGGTTCTACAAGGCTCGAGTGATGCGGAGAAGGCGACACAGGGAGACTGGGATGCTGGCGTCGTTGGGACTGGGGTGGCTTCAACCGAGCGCCGCCTATCGAAGATCAAGATAGTGGCGAGAAAGAGTCCTTATGTTGTGAAAAAGAACATTAGTGTGCGACAAGAAAATAAGGACCCTAACAAAGACCAAGCTGTTGACGTTGGACAGTGGATATCGAAGTTGACGGCGGATTTGACAGCTAAACATTCTGATAGTGTGGCGAACCTCCTACCTCCAACTGTGCCATCGACAGAAGTGCAGGGGAAGGTTCAGTGGCGGGATAATACGGTTTTCGAGGACAAAGGAGGGACGGTTTGATCTTTCTCCCTCTTTGCTTCCTTTTATCCTTTTTAAATGATTAAAGTACTCTTTTGGAACGTTCAGGGCGCGTCAGTCCCTGATTTTAATCGTTATTTGAAGTTGATTATCAGAACACAGGTGCCGGATATTGTTGCGTTGATGGAGCCAAGGATTAGTGGAAGGAAGGCGGATGCTTTTATTAGACGGCATGGGTTTGATCACTCCTACCGGATTGAAGCTTGTGGTTTCTCTGGAGGGATTTGGGTTCTTTGGAGGAATACGGTGAGTGTTGATGTTCTGGCAGTCTCTCATCAATTTATTCATGCGAGGTGTGTGCATCAGGATAGTAGGAAGAGTTGTGTGTTGACTGTGGTGTATGGGAGTCCGGATAGTAGACGGAGGAATCAGCTTTGGAATGATTTGCTTGCTTTGCAACCTCAGACGCCTATGCCGTGGATGTTGGGGGGGGTTTAACGCCATTCCCTGTGGTGCTGACCGTATGGGTGGTTCGAACAAGCGCGATGGTGTTTGTAAGAAGATGGGGAATTTTCTGCTTAGCGCCGGCTTGTCTTGTGTGGATTTTCATGGGCCGCGATATACTTGGAAACGGGGAACTCTACATCAAAGGCTTGATTGTTGTGTTGGTAATGACTTGTGGTGGGATAATTGGCCGGATTCTTGCGTTTACCACTTGGCGAGAATAGGCTCTGATCATCGCCCGATTTTGTTGGTAGGGAATTTGTCTACTCCTTCTATTAAGAATGTGACTTTTAAATATCTAGCTGCATGGCAAGATAATCCAAATTTTGTTGATATGTTGAATCGCATTTGGAGGCCTACGGAGGATATCCTGACAAATTTAGGCACCTTTGATAAGGAGGCGAGCAATTGGAATAAGGAGGTTTTTGGTAATATTAATCAAAAGAAATCCCGTTTGTTAGCCCGGATACAAGGAATTGAGAAGAAGTTAGAGTTTTTGCCTAGTGCTTTCCTGAGTGATCTTGAGATTAAGCTGAAAGGGGAGTTAAATGATGTTCTTGCACAGGAAGAAAGTTTATGGTTTCAGCGTGCCCGGACTCAATGGATTCGTGATGGGAATCAGAACACACGGTTTTATCATCGTACTACTAAAGCTAGGCAGTTAGGCGTAAAGTGACTATGATTAAGTTGCCAAATGGAGTTTGGAGTGATGATAGTTCTGCGATTAAGTTAGGGGTGGTTGAATTTTTCCGCCAGCTCTTCATGGCATCCCAGATGAGTTTACCGTTGTGGGGTGTCCGCGGCAGAATCACGGCTATTTCGAACATGGACAAGTCGTGTTTGGTCTTGCCGATCGAGGAGGATGAGGTCCGCAGGGCTTTGTTTGATATGGAGCCTCTGAAAGCTCCAGGCTTTGACGGTGTGCACGCTATGTTCTACCAGAGGAATTGGCCCATTGTGAAGGAGAGTATTGTTGGTTTTGTTCGTGAGTGCTTCACTTCTTGGGAGATTCGTGAGGGGGTTAACAAGACTATACTTGTTTTAATCCCTAAAGTGGCGCCGCCGGAAACGTTTGGACACTTTCGGCTGATTAGTTTGTGTTCGGTGGTGTATAAAACTTTGACTAAGGTCATTGTCAATCGCCTCAAACCGTTGTTGCCTAGTTTGATCTCGCCGACTCAAGTAAGTTTTGTTCCGGGCAGAAACATCATGGACAATGTGATTCTAGCGCAGGAGGTTATACATTCTATGCGGTCAAAACGTGGGCGTAAAGGCTGGATGGCTTTGATGATCGACCTTGAGAAGGCTTATGATAGGCTTGAATGGGGTTTTATCGTGGATACCTTAGCAGATGCAGGGCTCCCGGAGGACTTCGTTCACTTGATTATGTGTTGCATTACCTCGGTTACCACCAGTATAAGTTGGAATGGCGAGTTGACGGACAGTTTCAATCCTACCCGTGGAATTCGCCAGGGTGACCCAATGTCTCCGTACATCTTTGTGCTTTGTATGGAGCGTCTATCTCAGGCAATTGATATGGAAATCACAAATGGGCGTTGGTCGGAGATCAGATTGAGTCGGGGTGGGCCAGGTATCTCGCACTTATTTTTTGCTGATGATATTGTCTTATTTTCTGAAGCTTCTATGTCGCAAATGGATGTAATTAGCCGGGTGCTGGGCTCTTTCTGTGATTCTTCGGGTCATAAGGTTAGTCGGCCTAAGACAAATATCTATTTTTCAGGTAACACTCCTGTGAATTTGCAATCTTCTATTGTTAGTGGATTTGGGTTTTCTGAAGTAGCAGACCTAGGAAAGTATTTGGGGATTCCTTTACTGCATAATAGAGTGTCTCGAGCGACGTATAGTTACATGATTGACAAGGTTAAGGACCAGTTGAACTCGAGATCGTTTCGGTCTCTTGCTTTTGCAGGACGAGTAACTCTGGCTAAATCTGTGCTTCAGGCGATTCCCAATTATACTATGCAGGCATCTTGGCTCCCGAAATGTGTTTGTGCGGACATTGAAAAGCTTATACGGGGCTTCATTTGGGGAAGTAGTAGTGATCACAAGGGTATCAGTCTTGTTCGTTGGGATGATGTGCAGAGACCCCTGATAGACGGTGGGCTTGGTCTAAGGAAATTGGAGGTAGTCAACCAAGCTTTTCTTATGAAATTGGGTTATCAGGTTCTGACGGAATATGACAAACTTTGGGTTCGGGTTGTTCACGCTAAGTATAAGGTTGAGGGTGTTTTGCCGGGGAATGTATTGGTTCGCAATGGTAGCCGTTTGTGGGCTGGTATTAGCAATGTTTGGGAGGATGTTTGTGCAGGTATGCGATGGATTGTTCGGGATGGGTGTACGGTGGATTTTTGGTATGACAAGTGGCTAGGTGATGTAGGTCCACTTGTGGGATACCTCCCTGATGATGCGCAGCCTGAGCCCTGTCCGGTGGTGGCCTACACGATTTGGGATGAGAAGTGGGATGTACAAGGTCTCCGCGGAGTGTTACCGGAGGAGGTGGTACAGCGCATTCTTGCGTGCTATCCACTTACTCATAGACTAGGTCCGGATCAACTTGGGTGGCATGGAGACAAGCGACATAGTTTCACGGTTAAGTCGGCTTATCAGGGTCTTTCGGGTGTTGGGACTGATGTGCCTTCGGGGGCTTGGAAGAGGATTTGGGCGTTACCGTTGCCTTACCGGATTCGAGCCTTCATGTGGATTGTTGCGAGAGGACGATTATTGACAAATGCGGAGAGGTTGCGGCGCCATATAACGGATGACGATCGGTGCGGGGTTTGCGGTAATGGAGCCGAGGATGTGCTTCACGTGCTTCGGGATTGTAGCGTCACGCGAGGGGTGTGGCGGACCTTTTTGAGCGAACGTAGCAGTTTTTTCAGTCTGGATCTTGATGATTGGGTGACGGTGAATGTTACGGCAAGGGGTACGGGCGACGGTTATGGTCGGGATTGGCATATCTTGTTCCCGATAATATGCTGGAAATTGTGGTCGAGGAGAAATTTTAAGCTGTTTGATCCCGAGTTTGTTGAGAAGGAAGATTTGTGTTTTGCGAGCTTGCGATATTTGAAGGAAGTTAAAGGTGCGAATGGGACGACCGTTGGGGTTGGGAACACAATGGTCCATGGAATTCCACGGGGAAACCGGTGGAGGAGGCCGACGAGCGGGTGGGTGAAAATAAACGTCGACGGCGCTGTGAATAGGTTGACAGGGAAGGCATCGGTAGGGGGTATTTGTCGCATGGAGATGGGTGATTGGTTGATAGGCTTTGCTCGCTAAGTTGGGTGTTGTTCGCCTTTGTTTGCGGAGCTTTGGGCGATCTTGGAAGGGTTGGTTCGTGGTTGGAGTCTTGGGGTTCGGAAAATCATCATCGAATCGGATTGCCGTGAGGCGATTAGTCTTGTTCAGCGTGAAGCCACGGTACGTACTGATAACGCTCTTGTCATAGCAATTGCGGAGTTTGTGAATCGAGGGTGGGAGGTTTCTTTTGAGCATGTAAATCGGGAATCCAATTGTGTTGTGGATTGCTTGGCAAAGGAAATCATGGGTGCTGAAGTGTGCAATAAGATTTGGGAAGAACCACCGGTGAATGTGCTGTCTTTGCTCGATGCGGATAAGAGTAGTGGTTTGAGTGTTGGTTCGGAGGGTATAGGTTGACCTCGGGTTTGGTTTTATGGTGTGTGCTGTTTGTTTTTGCTTGATCTGAACTCTCTTGTAGCTCTAACACATGTACTCTTTTTCCTCCGTTAGGGTTAGGGAGGTTTTTTAACGAGGCATGTGTTAGACGCTTTTTCCCTTTAATCGAAAAAAATATATATTAAATAAAATATATGTATATAGTTAATTATATATTAGAATTAAAATGAAAGCAAGGGAAAGAAGACAGTCATATAAATATATATTATAAATAGCATATCTAAGTATATAGTAGAATTATATATATATATATATATAATATTTAAGTATATAAAATAATTAAATTATTAAATATATAATATAATTAATATTTTTACAAAATAAATAAAATTAATTTCAAGAAAAAATAACTAAATAAAAGTTTTATCAATATATTTACAAGATTGGTTCAAATTCCTTTACAGGCATAATTATTTTCCTTAATTTCATCCAACTATAGCTTAAGTAAAACGTTTGCCAAGATCTTACCAGTTTATGTGATTGGCTTGGTGGCTATACACTGTACTCTTCGTACACGAGACCTTGTTCAAATTCTCTTAGGTGTAAATTTTTGGGTAAACTATGTCAGGTACCATTGAATTATTGGGCTGACCCGTTTTTACCATCAACCTTTTAATTAGTTCAAATTTACCACTAAACTTTATTTTTCGACTCGTTTATACCACTATGCCGTTAACTTCTTAACGCCGTGAGGACTTGGTTGCTAGATCAAAATGACGTCGTTTTGGTGCAGCTATTTTGATACTAAATTGTCCAAAACGGCGTCGTTTTGCTAGAGGAAAATATGAAAAATCATGCACTCAATGAGATTTAAACCTAGAACTTTTAGAATCAAAGACAATCTCCTAACCACTAAGCCAACTTAACATCTATGTTTTATTTCCATCACAAATAATATATATTCCAAATTGTAGTTTATCATAATAATAACATTACTCTACATAAATAATGTAAATATATTATAAATAATATAAAATATATAAATAGATAAATATATTATTATAAAAACTAAAAGACTAATTTTCAAAACTCCAAAGTTTAAAAAAAAACCTAAAATCCAATAAAACCTTAAACTATAATTCTAAACTATAAACCTTAAATCCTAAAATTTTATTCATAAAAAAATAATATTAAAATGTATAAACAAATAATACAATATTATAAACACTAATTTTTTAAAAAAACCCAAAAATCACCAAAACCCTAAAACTTAAACCCCAAATCCTTCCATTTTGACTATAATATGTTTATGGTTTTAGGGTTTAGGATTTACGATTTAAGGTTTTAGGGTATATATGTAAGAATTTAATTTTTGGTGGATTTTGTTTTTTTTAATTTTGAAAATTTTGGGGGGTTTTGTGAATTTTTTTAGTTTTGATAATAATATATTATTTATTTGTATATTTAATATTAATGATAATGTAATTTTTTATTTAATATAAATATTTTATTTATTAGTTATATCATATTTATATTAATATTATTTTATAATATATTTATATTATTTATATAAAGTAATATTATTTATATAATAAAATAAATTGAATTAATCTCAACTACAGTTTAAAATATATATTATTTGTCCTAAAAATAAATTAGGCATGTTAAGTTGGCTTAGTTGTTAGGAGATTGCATTTGATTCTAAAGGTTCTAGGTTCAAATCTCATTGAGTGTATAATTTTTCATATTTTCCTTTCTAGCAAAACGACGCCATTTTGGGAAATTTAGTATCAAAATAGCGGCACCAAAACAACATCGTTTTAGTCTAGCATCCAAGTCATCATGACGTTAAGGAATTGACGGCGTATTGGTATAAATGAGTCGAAAAATAAAGTTTGGTGGTATAGACCAATCGAAAGGTTGGTGGTAAAAACAAATCACCCTCAATAATTTGGTAGTACCTAACATAGTTTACCCTAAAAGTTTTCATCAATTTTCTTTCAATAAAAAATAACATGCGTCATCATTTGATTAGAAGATATTAAATAATTAAAAAATATCACACCATCACTTAATATAATCTATGATCCACGTCATTGTCAAATCACCACGTCTGTAACTCTTTAAACCCGACCTAGAAAAAATGGGTCGAATCTAACAAGTCTCGTTTGAAAATTTGTCCCTCAACTTGAAAGTCTTAAATTTAAATACATTAAAATATAAAATTATTATCAAAAATAAATAAGCTCAATAACATTTCATTTATTATAAAACGTAGTCGTATAATATTGTTCCGACAATTAGGTTAAATATCCAAAAATAACTTAATAAATGCACGCATCAATTAAAACCCAAATTATAAACAGTCTAAAAGTCCATATTAGATAAATATCCCAAATAAAGTTAAAATAGTAATCCGAAATAAACAAAAGAATTCTTACTGAATGATAAGTCCAAAAGTTCATACTAGATGGAACAATATCTACCACAAACTCCCACCAATTTTGAGCTTTACCTTCTAGCAAAGATACAACGGCCCTCAATTTCTGATTGGCAGGGTAATCCATTTCAACAAACAATCGTTGTAACTTATTTAGCTAATACTCCTGTATCAACTAGATGTGTACCGGTTTTACCCTCAAACAATTTTATCCCAGCAGCTATAAATTCGGTAGAGATAGGTTTTCTCAGACCCTCTGACTGGCGGAGATAACACAGCAAGTCACGGTTCATCGTGGCACTGTTCGACTGAACCGACTCAGTGTCCGCAACATCAAGTGAGTCATCACTTTCGATATGATATCCTCCTAACGATTAGTTCTCATCAAATGGTATATCATTTTGATTTTCTGTCTGATCCACATGGGGCATTTGATTACTACCAGAAGCGATGATACGACCTCGACCACGACCTCGACCAATCACAAAACTATAACCCCTACGCGGTGACATAGTAGACTATCTACAAAAGGTAATAACCTAGGGTTAAATTCGGTACTGGAGTCTCGGATTTAAAACAATTAAAAGCAATCAAGTCAAAATCATATAATATTGTAGTAGGTTTTCCCAAAAATTCCAATTTATCCCAAAATATTTCAGATGCATGCATGAGTTGAAAATATTTTAAAACAACTTTTGTGAGCCTCACAGCCCGAGAGTTGAAATTGGCTATGATACCACTAAATGTAACAGCCAAAACCCAGCCCAGAAGAAATGGGCCGAATCTAGAAAGTCTCGTTTGAAAACTTGTCCCTCAAATTATAAGTCTTAAATTTAAATACTTTAAAATACAAAATTATTATCAAAAATAAAAAAATCTCAATAACATTTCATTTATTATAAAATGTAGTCGTATAATATTATTTCGACAATTTGGTTAAATATCCAAAATAACTTAATAAATACATGCATCTAATAAAACCCAAATTATAAACAGTCCCAAAGTCCATATTACATAAATATCCCAAATAAAGTTAAAACAGTAATCTGAAATAAACAAAAGAGTTCATACTGAATGATAAGATATCAGAATAAATATAAGATGCTCCAAGTACCGAGTCGCCTAAAGAGTTAGAGTATCTGAAAGTGAAAGACTATAGGTGTGTAAGCTAAAGAGCTTAGTGTGTCTCTAAAGTGCAACAAACGCAAAACTAAAATAGTATTTTTATTTTCCGATAAAGTCTTTTTGAAACAATTTCAATCCGATAAATCTGAATCATAATAATATTATGTCCAATGCAAGACTCAATACCCAAATGTCCGATATCATACAGAGTGGAGGTTTCCCTCGCCATAGTGGAGGTTTCTCTCACTTTTTCCGGACATATTTCCGATCCTATGACTCATGATATGATTTGAAAAATCATAAATCTAAACTTTTACAAATGATTCATTTCCGAAAATTTGATGCTTGATTTTAAAACACAGTTCATTATGCCATGCATGAAGTTTCAAATAATCTCAAAACACAATTCATATAATTAAATCAACCAGAATAAAACATTTATTTATAGAACATGTAGAAACACACCTTGAGCAACAATAGCTCTAATGCCAAGAAGGACGAGTCTCACGCTCAGATCTAGCTTAATCAGAACCTACAAACTAAGATCTTTATATAAGAATTAATATTATCACTATACCACAACCTAGAAACATAATACTAAATTGAAGATAAACTCACATAAAGATCTTGAAGAACGTTCCTAGTCGAACTGAACACTTGGAGGTAACTCGTCGGCTCAAAGTCAATTTCTGAACACGAGAATAACTCGGGTCAATCCAATATTCAATTTATCTGAAATTACTAAGTACAATTAATTGCAAATAGTAAAACGAAGCTCTCGGTTTAAATTTGATAAAACGAGCAATGAATTCGAACTCGAAACGTTAAAAAAGGTTAAGATGAAGGTTTTTCTAAAAAAGTCAACTCTAGTCGAAGGTCAAAGTCAACTATGGACAAAGTCAAAGTCAACTTTGACAGAAAGTCAAAGTCAATATTGACTTGACTGGTCAACAGTCAACTTGGTCAAACAGGTCAAAGTCAAAACTGGTTCGGGTTGGTCAAAGTCAAGGTCAAAAGTCAACAGTCCGGTTCAAGACTCATGGTTCGGTTCGATCCAAGGTTCACTGATCTGGTTCAGTTCAATTTGGATCACAAGACCGGTTCGGTATGATAATAGGTTCGGTTCAACCATCAAGGTCCGCTTCACTCAGCTTTGGGTCCTCACAAATCGAGCTCTCATTCTCCTACTTGGCTCACACACAAGGCTCATTAAGTGGCCTAACCAAGCATACACATTTGATCCAAATCACAAAAGAGTTGGGCAAAGTTGATGGTCCAACTCACAAAGGTTTTATCCCTTAATCACAATGGTTTCCAAAACCCAAACGACAGCGGCACGAATGTACGAACAACGGAGGCGCGGACTTAAGGAAAGGATCGGTGACGACGCGACGGCAACAAGGACGACAACAACTTGTCGCGAGAAAACAAAGACCTCGATGGTCATTCCGGCCAAAAACCAACAAGACCAAAATCAACACTCAACATTACAAATCAAAACTCACCAACAAACAATCTGAAGGTTAATTCCGGCCAACACTCACAAAATTCGAAATCTAAGCAACCTTTTACAGGAACTGAATATTCAAACCCAAAAAGGCTTACCCAACCCAAGATCGGAGCAAGGTGGCGGTAGCGCAAGCAATGTAAGAGACAACAACACGAACAACGATCGAGGAGGTACGATGGAGATCTAATGGCGATTCAAAACCCACAAGGTTCGAACAACTATAAGGTTGTTTTCTCATGAACAACATCCAACAAGGGAAAAACGACGATTGGGGTTTTCTCGCGATGTCACAAGGTTCACAAAGGTGGTGCCTAAGCTGTAATGCCCCGAGTTTAGGGCCGAGAGATAATCGGGTTAGTCAAGTCAAGTTGGGTTAAATTAAATTGGAGAAAAAAACTATTTTTTATCACACCTAAAATATTTTAAGGGAAAAATGGCAAAAAGGGGATTTTTAATAAAAGAAAATAAGGAAAAAGGGATTTTTGAAAAGCCATCATCTTCTCTAATTTCCTTTTTCACGTTCAAAACCTCTCAAAAACCCTTTTCACTATTCATCAGATTCAACACCTCAATCCAAGTGATTTCTTCAAGGTAAATGATTCCTTAACTTGGTTTTACCTTCCTTGAGTCCTAAATGTAAAGATTTTTGCAAAGCTCATGGATTTAACTTGTTTTGATTTTTAAAGTTTGGTTTGAAATGATAGGAGGTTTATGGGTTTTTCGTTTGGATTGGTTATGGCTGAGTTTGGGTGTGTTTTAACTTTGTTCTATTGCTAAAAATAACATGAAAATGGTGGGTTGTTATGAGAAACCCGAAATGGGTATTGTGGTTGATTTTAGGAGTTGAAAATCTTGAGTTTTTGGATGAGTTTTGGGTCTAAATGACAGTTGAAGGTTTGATAGCTTTGGATTGATGTTTTGGAATGTTAAAAGATAGATTTTTGATGGTAAATTCGTTGGGTATGGCTGCAAGTAGTTTGGGACTGAAATTGTTATGTTTCGGGTGAGATTTGGGCTTGAATCGATGTGTGTTGATGCAAGATTGTTGAGCTCTGAGTTGCTGCTATGTTTGAGAGCGTATTAGCATCCTAATGTTTTGTTTTGGGTTGCCTAAAACAGTAGAATCGGATTCGGGCTTCGTGGACGGAAATCTGAGCAGTTCGGAGGCTTGATTTTGGCATCTTGGACATCATTTGTGTGTTGGCTGGTGAGTGGATCGATTTTAAAAGCCTTAACATGGTTAAGGGAATGTTTTGGGAGTTTGGATTGTGCTTGAAAAGTCAATCCAAGCTCAAGAGTAAGTTTTAAAGGTTTTATGCAATTAAATTGTGTTTTACGATTCTTGATGCGAGTTGAACATGTTATGATGTTATGTGTTACTTTGCATTGTTATACATGTTGAGACTTATGTCTTGTGTTTATACTTGTATCGTGAGTACATGCTTTGTATAGAAGTTGGACATGGCAAGTGGTTCAAGCATCGGTAATGCTTGTGGTTGTGAATGAGTATATTGACACTTGTTGAGTTGTTACTGGATATAATTGATCGATCAATAGGATTAGAGTGCATTCAAGGTGAAAGTCGCGTGTGGCCTTAGTGATGTTAGATTCCACAAAGGAGGAGTACGGTGATGTGAGAATCCACCGGAAGTTATGTTTTGCTAGACGAGTGAGTACGATGACATGAGATTCCACCAGAAGTGTCTAGTGGGTTTGAGAAACTATCCACATATCAGAGTAAAAAACGATGAATGTCAATATACCCATGATGCTTTAATTCTCGTGTTAAGCATGTTTTTAATTTCTTCTGTTATGCTTATGCACTTGTTGGTTACTTTGCTTGCGTTATGAGAATGAGCATGTGGTAAGCGTATGGCTTGTGGTTGCATTTGGTAAATGCATGAGATGGTAAATGCATGTTGTTATATGTTCAAGCTTGTGGAAATGATTTGGAAATGGTTTTGGTTTTCAAGCAAACTATGTTTTAAAACTGCATTGTTGTAGCTACCGTTTGAGCACCGCTCACTAAGTTTAAATGCTTACGCTCTCTTTTCCAACAATGCAGACCCTTAGACATTTGGAGCAGCTCGAGGAACAAGAAAGAATTCAAGGGAGTTTGGTTTGCTCAAGTATGAGTTTTAGACTTCAATAATTATTATTAAGCAATGAGATAAGACCTTTATGTTTATGGTGTTGTTGGCATGTCCTTTTTGCTTAGACAAGTTTGCTTTGTTGTTTTGGGCTTGTAATGTCTTTTACCATGATGATTTGTGCTTTGGTTTAGCTTTTGGCTACGTTGATGAATGTTATGTATGCTTGTTATCTTTAAGAATCTTGTCTTGGTTGGATGTTGCATCGTTGTGCGTTAAAATTGCCTTATATGTTTATTTATTGATGCCTTATGATTTATGTGTGAAAGTATGATGCTTAAATGTGTGTTAAATGCCTCTTGTGTTGGGTCCTTGGTGTTTTTGACAACTAAAATCAGTGTTGCAGGGCAGGGCGTATCGATACACTCAAGAGAGGTATCGATATGGTCCCTTGTTTTGGGCAAGGCGTACTGATACGCGAGGGCGTATCGATACCCAAAATGCTCTCTGGAAATCTGAGATATTGACGAGATTTTGGCGTATCGTTACGGGTCCTGAGAGTATCGGTACGGTCTTCAAAGTTGACCAAGGGAAACTGACCGTTAGGGGCGTATCGATACCAGCCTTTAGGGTATCGATACGATTTCCCTAGGTTTGACTTTAGGGTGTTGACCAAGTACAGGCGTATCGATACGGTCCTTTAGCGTATCGATACGGCCTGTTGTAAATGTTAAAAATGGTTATCTGATTTGTCTGTTTTGCTTGTTTTGTATCCATGTGTGTTTTCTGCTGCGTGTTTTCACATAGGATATGAATAATGCATCTAGACAAGATAACTTTAAAAGAAATTTTCTAGGGTTGCTAATCGGAGTGGAGCCTTTACGGGTTTCGCTTTGGTTTTCCCCGTGTAACAAGTTCAATGCGGTCTAGCGGCTAGGACGGGTCTAGGGGGATACATTTTTTGGTATCAGAGCCTAGGTTCTGCCTAGGTTCGTTGAGTTTCTGCAAGCCGAAAGGTAAGTGAGGTAAGTTCGATGGTGTAAGCTTGTTGATTGTGATTGCATGGTGATTGTAAGCATGTTTGTGGCTATCTTTGTGTTGGTTGAGAAATAGTTAAAGGCACCCATTTCTAGTATATTATTATTGTAAGTAATTTTAAGTTTAAGGGCTTGAGCACCTTGGACCTTGTTCCTTGCTGACCCCAAATCATTTCACTTGTTGTGTTTGTTGTTTAGCTTTGTATCTGTTGTCATGGTGAGACTGAGGGGAAGGCCAAGAATGGATAATATGAGGGTTGAGCGGATTGAGAATGTTGAGGATGTGCGAGGAGAGAACTTGCCTCCTCCTCCTCCTCCTCCTCCGGCGGGTGGAGTGAATGTTGAGGGTGTTGGACCCCAGGGTGGTCAGGGACATGCGGGTATTGATGTGAATCCGTTGATTCAGACTATAGTTGGGGCTATTCAGACAACTTTAGCAGGTGTTCAGGTTGCAGCACCGCCTCAGGGTGCAGGTTCTGGTTTATCGTTAGAGTGACTCTGTAGCTTGAGCGGGGTTGAGTTTCGTGGGTTGTCACCCGAGGGTTCAGAGGCATGGTTTGAGAGCACAGTTCGTATTTTGAATCAGATGAAGTGCTCTGAAGCACATAAGTTTGGTTGCATTGTCTCCTTGCTTCAGGGAGATGCTTACACTTGGTGGACCACTATCACTACGGGTATGCCAGAGGCCGAGGTTACTTGGGAGTTCTTCAGGATTGCTTTCCGTAAGAAGTACCTAGGTCCTCGATACCTAGATGAGAAGAAGAGAGAGTTCATGGCTCTAGTTTAGGGTAGCTTGACCGTGTCCGACTATGAGGTGCAGTTCGTACGTCTGAGTCAATATGATTCTGAGTTAGTTCCCACTGAGAGGGAACGATGCGAGCGTTTCCGCTATGGGTTGGTTTAGGAGGTGAAGACCTACATGTTGGCTTCCAACTATACAGATTTTGATGTGTTGGTGGCTAGGGCCAAGGACATCGAACAATCTTTGGGACTTGCAGATCGCAAGGGTGGTTCTAGTTCAGGAAAGAGGACTGCTGAATGGGACAAAGATTGTGCCAAGAGGCATAAGAATAAGAGACCTCATCATGATCATAGACGCGAATGTGGTAATCCGGGGCGAGGCTATAATGGCCAAGGGACTGAGAACCGTACTCTCGAGTGCAACAAGTGTGGTAGACGTCATTACGGTGAGTGTTGGGGCACTTATGGCTCTTGTTGGAAATGCGGGTCTAGGGCGCATTTTAAGCGCGATTGTCTACATCCGGTTAGGGATGGACATGCTCCTGTACGAGCTGTCGAGCATTAGAGAGGCCGTGGGCGCGGTCGAGGTAACTTTCAGCCTAGGAATGATGGTCAGAGGAATGTGGCTCATGTTGTAGCAGTTCAGCCCGAGGGAGGTGGGCCAGCTATAGTGTATGCACACCGTGAGGACAGGAATGACACCGATGTGATTGCAGGTAACTTCTCGTTACAGTCTTTGACTTTGGTTTCCTTGATTGATTCTGGTTCTATGCATTCGTACATATTGAATGAGCATGCAAGATTGTTAGATATTTCGGTTGAGATATTAGATGTGGGTCTGAATGTCACTAGTTCATTTGGTGAGACAGTTGTGGTCAAAAAGATGTACAGAAGATGTCCTTTAATGGTTTAGGGTCATGTTTTTCCCGTGGATGTGATGGAATTGTAGTTTTATGGTTTGATGTAATATTAGGCATGGACTGTCTTGTAGAGCATAGTGCTAGGGTAGATTTTGAGACAAAGTGGGTGTCCTTGAGACTTTCATAGGATCACGAGGTAGTAATAGTGTGCGAGAACGTTAAGTTCTTGTCCAATGTAGTTTCAGCCTTAGAGGCTCAGAAGTTGTTGAATGTGGGTTTTCAGGCATACCTAGCCTATGTCATGAATCCGAATATGGATGAGGCACGACCTCGAGACATTAGAACAGTTTGTGACTTTACGAGTGTATTCCCAGAAGAATTGTCTGGTTTGCCTCCAGATAAAGATGTAGAGTTTGTTATTGAGACATATTCAGATTCGGCTCCAGTATCGATTGCATCGTACCGAATGGATCCTAAAGAAATGAAAGAGTTGAAGATACAACTTCGGGAATTGATAGACCGAGGGTTCATTCGTCCGAGTACTTCACCTTGGGGTGCACCGGTGTTGTTTGTGAAGAAGAAAGATGGCAGTTTGAGAATGTGTATCGATTACCGACAGTTGAATAAGTTGACAGTGAAGAACAAATATCCGTTTCCGAGGATTGATGACTTGTTTGATCATTTGAGAGATGCCTCAGTGTTCTCGAAGATAGATTTGAGATCCGGTTATTATCAGTTGAAGGTAAGAGATCAAGATGTACCAAAGACAACTTTCTGCACTCGTTATGGGCACTACGAATTCTTAGTGATGCCCTTTGGTTTGACTAGTGCACCATCAGCTTTTATAGACATGATGAATAGAGTGTTTCACGAGTACTTGGATCAGTTTGTGGTAGTGTTCATTGATGATATTTTAGTGTACTCTCGTACCGAGAAAGATCATGATCGACATTTGCGTTTGGTGTTGCAGAAATTTTTAGACAATCAGTTGTATGCCAAGTTGAGCAAGTGTGAATTTTGGATTAGGGAAGTAGTCTTCTTAGGCCATATTGTATCAGCCGAGGGAATTCGAGTGGATCCTAAGAAGGTTGAGGTAGTTGTGAATTGGAAACCACCGAAGACAGTGACCGAAGTTCGTAGCTTCTTAGGTTTGGTCGGTTACTATAGACATTTTGTTAGGGTTTCTCAAAGGTTGCAACTCATTTGACTAAATTGCTATATAAGGATGTTCGGTTTGAGTGGACTGATGCAAGACAACAAACATTTGAGAAATTGAAAGAAGCCTTAACTGAAGCTCCTGTTTTGATTCAGCCCGTGTCAGGGAAAGAGTTTGTAGTCTTCAGTGATGCGCCGTATGTTGGCTTAGGTTGTGTGCTTATGCAAGAAGGTAGAGTAGTGGCCTATGCGTCTAGACAGTTGAAGACTCATGAGCGTAATTACCCTACGCATGACATATAATTGGCTGCAATGGTTTTCGCTTTGAAAGTTTGGAGACATTACTTGTATGGTGAGAAATGCACATTGTATACGGATCACAAGAGTCTGAAGTATATAATGACACAAAGAGAGTTGAATCTTAGACAATGTAGGTGGCTAGAGTTACTTAAGGATTACAATCTCACGATTGAGTACCATCTGGGTAAAGCCAATGTAGGGGCCGATGCTTTGAGTAGAAAGGTAGCAATGGAATTACAAGCTATGTTTGCTAGATTGAGTTTGTCTAAAGATGGTGGTTTAGTGGCCGTGTTGCAAGTTAAACCTTTGTTGCTTGGGTTTAGTGGCCGAATAACCCAACAATTGGAATCAGAGCTTGGCTCAATTGAAGAGGATTAACATCTTATTGAGAAGATCCAGCAAGCTCGATCATCATTTCAAACAACCGGCTCAATGGCACAATCAATCGACAAACCACCCTTCTTCGACATAACTCACTATGCCCATTGGAAGACAAGGATGAAGTTCTTCATAAAGTCAAGGGACTACAAGCTTTGGGACATAGTAGAAGATGGTTCGTTCGTGCCTCAACAAAGTAAGGCGGATTGGAGTGTCGAAGATCGCAAGAAGATGGATCTTAATTGCAAAGCCTTGCACATCTTATTTTGTGCTTTTGGCCCAAACATCTATGACAAGATGTCTTCTTGTGAGAGTGCCAAGGAGGTATGGGACAAGCTTGAAGTCACATATGATGGAACCGACGAAGTAAAGGAGATCAAGATCGGGCTTCTCAACCTAGCGTATGAAAACTTCAAGATGGATCCAGAAGAGAACATCGAGAAGATGTTTGATAGGTTCTCCACTATCACCAATGGTCTCAAAGGCTATGGAGAAGCCATCCCAGAAGAGAAGCTTGTCCGAAAGCTTATCTACTCCCTTCCCTAGTCATGGGACTCAAAGAGGACCGCCATCATCGAAGCCAAGAATTTGAAGACCTTGAAGCTTGATGAACTCATGGGGTCACTTATCACTCACCAAATTATGAAAAAAAAACAAAGAAGATGAGAAGAAGAGGGAAGAAATTAGAGCTATGGGGGAGAAGAAGCTCAAAGGGCTTGGCATCAACACAAATGTCATTGCTCTCAAATCCTCCACATGTCATCATGTAGATTCTAGTGAGGAGGGGGATGAAGAAGAAGGGATAGTTCATCTCTTCAAGAAGTGTGCCCCTTACATGAAGAAAACCTTAAAAGAGCTTGAAGGAGAATCCATGAGAAAGAAGTGGGGAAGCACTTCAAGCCATAAGAAGAAGGCATATGTGGCTACTTGGAGTGATGAGGACTCCACCGACGATGAACAAGCCAACCTTTGCCTTATGGCCATCGAAGAAGATTCAAGGGTAACTTCTAATTCATCTACTCCATGTTCATATTCTTTTGATGAATTACAAGATGCCTATGATGATTTGGTTTTAGAGTTTAAAAATCACATTTTGAAAAACAATAAAATAATTTCAAAGTTGAAAATTCAAAATGATTTGATTTCTAAAACCAAACTTGAACTTGAAGCAAAACTCGAAGAGTTTGAACAAAAATGTTTTGATTTACAAAATTTGCTTCACAAAGTTCAAGAAGAAAAAGATTTGATTTCCAAAGAGCTTGAAAAGAAAAATAATTTTGGAAAATCAAACTTTTATGTAAGACAATCTAGTGCCCCTAGATTTGTAGATGGTAAAGTTTTTAGGTCCCAAAAAAACTAAGTACTTCAACTAAAAAGGATGAAATTGAAAAATGGATTCCTAAGGGGACTAAGTTTTGTGCTACTAACGTCTATGGATCCAAAGCAATTTGGATACCAAAAATTACTTGGTTGTCTTTTGCTAGGTGTGATGGAGAGTGATCAACAAGTCAAAAATTGAGGGGGAGCTCCATGCACACAAAGAAAGACACTTGAAGAAGGAAGGCTTCACATCCTCCCTTGGATTGAAGTGTGGTAAAAATCTAGTTGTTTTTGCTTTTATTTGATTTATTTTTTTTAATTTCAACTAGATGGTCATATATGTTGGACTAACATTTTGATGATGCTTTGAGTAAGGGGGAGCCATTTTAAAACCAAAATTCTAAATTTTTGTCATCTTTTCAAACCTCCTAAGTTATTTTGAACTTAATGTCTTTTGAATTCTTTTTGATATAACAAAAAGGGAGAAATGGTTTGAAAAATTGGATTTTCAAATGAATAAGGGGGAGCTTTAATTGATTTCAAAATTTCCATCTCTTATTCACATTTTTAAACTTAAAGGGGAGAATCCCAAACAATTTTTCAAGTTGGTTTTATTATATCAAAAAGGGGATATTGTAGAACTAATGTTTTGATATAATAATTGAAAAATGTTTTGGACAAAGTTAAAAAGAATTCAAAACCTTTTCTAAAGTCCAAACAACTTGAAACTATGTTTAGGGGATATTTTCAAAGGGTTTTAAGTGTTTTCGAAGCCAAATTCAACAAAATCATCCAGGTGTTTCGATACAGGTCCTTACAGTGTCAAAACGTTTCGAAACGGGTTTCGAAACAGACTTTATTCTGGGTGAGATTTTGTATAGCGTTTCGATACAACCCCTGCCGTTTCGATACGCCTATGTGGCATTGACCTCAACGGTCATAAACCCCCAACGACTATTTCCCAACTACCTTTTAAATGCAGAACGTTTCGATACGGGGACATGCATTTCGATACGGGTGCTGCATCAGACAGCAACGACTCTTTCTATTTCAAGAGTGTTTCGAAACGAGTTCGAGCGTTTCGAAACGGGGAGCTGTAAAACTGCATTTATTGTGGGAAATTAAGTCTCCAACGGCTCCAATTCAACCCCAACGGCTAGTAACGGCTACAAACTCAAAGAGGAGTATAAAAGGGACCTCCAAGCATCTAGTAATGATTAATGATTCAATTGTAATACAACATATGATCAAAATGTGTCTTAGTGCTTAATTGTCAATTCCTTGTATAGACAAACACTAGTGAGCCAAAATTGTTAGATTTGCTCAAGTGTTTTTAGGATTGGGTGAGAGCTTAATTGTGCAAACAAATACCTATTAGAGGGATTTGAGTTTGCTTATTTTATCTCTTTGTAAAGAGGGTTTGATCAAGGCTTTGGGTAGAAAGCTTGATCGGTTTGTAAGGGTTTCCTCTTAAGCCTAGAAAAGGGGACGAATCAATAGTGGATTGATTGGAAATCCTTAGTGGGAAGCTAAGGTAGTGGATGTAGACCTTGGTTAGAAGATTGAACCACTATAAATCATCTTGTCTTTATTCTTTTTAGCTTTTACGCCTCTTTCACCCAAAATTCCACTTTTCCACCACTTGGCAAGCAAGAACGGTTGAAGGGATCAAGCATCGAATAACCCAACACTTTACCTTCTAGCAGAGATACAGTGGCCCTTAATTTCTGATTGGCAGGGTAATCGATCTCAACAAACAATCATTGTAACTTCTTTAGCTAATACTCTATATCAACTGGATGTGTACCGGTTTTACCCTCAAACAATTTCATCCCATCAACTATAAATTCGGTAGAGATAGGTTTCCTTAGACCCTCTGACTAGCGGAGATAACACAACAACTCACGGTTCACCATGGCACTATTCGGCTGAATCGACTCAGTGTCATCAACATCAAGTGAGTCATCACTTCCGATTTGATATCCTCCTAACGATTGGTTCTCATTAAATGGTATCTCATTTTGATTTTCTTTCTGATCTACATGGGGCATTTGATTACTACCAGAAGCGACGGCATGGCCTCGGTTACGACATTGACCAATCACAAAACTATAACCCCTACGCGGTGGGATAGTAGACTATCTACAAAAGGTAATAACCTAGAGTTAGATTCGATACTAGAGTCTCGGATTTAAAACAATTGAAAGCAATCAAGTCAAAATCACAGAATATTGTAGTAGGTTATCCAAAAAATACCCATTTATCCTAAAATATTTGAAATGCATGCATAATTTGAAAATATTTAAAAACAACTTATGTGAGTCTCATAGCCCGATGGTTAAACTTGGCTCTGGTACCACTAAATGTAATACCCTAAACCCGGCCCAAAAGAAATAGGCTGAATCTAGAAAGTCTCGTGTTGGGCTTGTAGCACGCTCGAATCGATCTTCTAAAATCGTCAAGAGGGTTGAATTGAACTCCTGAAAGAATTGGCTAAAACCGATAAAAATGATAGACAAATTTGCACGATGATTTTAGAGTGGTTCGACTTTCTAACCAAAGTCTACATCCACTACCTTAGCACACCACTAAGGATTTTCCAATTCACTACTATGAATTCTTCCTTTTGAGGCCAAAGGGATAACCTTACAACCCTATCTTTTCAATGGCTAAGATAGAACCACTCTAGTTTTTTTCTTAGGCTAAACTAGAACATTTCCCTTTTACAAGGTAGTTTGTGTAAACAATGAAAACCTCACAAGGTGGGTGTTTACAAGAATTAGGCTCACAAGAGTGTAAAGAATAAAACAATAAAAAATACTCTCTATACAATATATACAAGAGAAATGAAGAATAAAGACTTAAATGGTATTTCTCTTGATCATGAAGCTTGGATATTGTCTCTAACCATCTTCAAGTGTCCCAAGGTTGCTTTTATAGTGTGGAATGATATTCTAGCCGTTTATGGCCATTGGAGATGTTTTGGAGCCGTTGGGAAGTCATAAAGTCGAGCTTTAAATTCTCACCTGCACAGAGGTTTCGAAACCTTAAGGAGGAATTTGTAAAAACTAGCCGTTACAAGGCCAAGGTTTCGAAACCTTAATGAAGGTTTCGAAACTTTCACTTAAAAACCCAATTTTGGCTAATTTTTAACTTTTAAATGTATATTCGATATAGGTGCAAAGTCAAAACATTTTAAACACATTTTTCAAGTTTTAAGGACTTTTGAATTATTTTTGAAATATTTAAACAAGTCCAAAACATTTTTCAAATAATTGTTATATCAAAATATTTCTCAACAATCTCCCCCTTTTTGATATAACAAAACTTCTTTGAAAATTTGTTTTTGACAAAAGCTTCCCCTTAATTTTTCACTTACTTCTCCCCCCTTTTGCTATATCAAAAATAATTCAAATCTTTATAATACATAATAACAATGGAGAGTAAGTTAAAAAAAGTTTAAGTATAAAACATTTGAAAAATAAAACTCCCCCTTACTAAAGCATTCCATTAAATTTTTAGCACAAAACTTGACACTTAAAGAGAATGAATTTCTACATTGAATCAAATCAATTTAAAATCACATGAAATTTAATTTTATCCAAGACTTTAAAAAAACTTTATGCAAACATATGAATGAAACAATGTGATACATATGCATAAAGAATCATAAAATGTCATGCACTTATAAATATAAATAAGCAAAGATGCATGAACATTTATCATCAACATAGGCAACCGAATGATTTAAAATCAAATACATTAAGATTAGAGGTTACCCATCTTCTTCACTTGTGTGACTAGAGCATATGAGATTCTTGTTTTTCTTGCCTTTGCTCCAACACACCTACAAGAGACATTTACTTGGATTTTGGTATCTAAATTGCTTTGGATCCATTAACATTAATCTCAATGTCTCTAGTTCCCTTAGGAACTCATACTTGTCTAATCTTATAAGTTTTGTTTTTCTTTATAGGACAAGTATGTATAGAATGACCATGATAATGACAATGTGAGCATTTTGCCATTATGTGACAAGATGAATTATTGAAAAAAAATTCTTTTTCCTTTGTTAAGCTTTCAAGCTTAACTTTCAAATCAAGATTTTCTTTTTCTAAAACACAATTGCTTGTTTTTGAAATCTCCAAATCATTTTTCAAAATTTTATTTTGGTTTTCAAAATCCAACTTTGTTTTCAAAAGAAAATCATTTTCAATTTCAAGTTTTGAAATCATTTTTTTAAATTTGGAATTCATGGTCTCAAATTCCAAAAATAATTCATCGAAAGCATCTTGCAACTCATCAAATATATAAGAATTTAATTCATTTGAGTTAGAAGATACCTCGGGCTCATCGAGAGCCAAAACACCATCCACCTTTGGATTGGAGAGAAGGTTTGCACATAATTGATCATCATTTTTCATTTCTCCCTTCTTGTTGCCATAAAGCTTCTCAAGTTTCTCCCATAATTCTTTGGCACTTTTGTATGTGGAGATCTTCTTGGAAACTTCTTCGTTAAGGCCACAATAGAGAATGTGCATCGCTTTAGTGTTTAGCTTTGCCTTCGTGTCGTTGGCACTCCTTTGCTTTTTCTTCTTCTTTGGAGCTTCCAAATACCTGTAACACCCGTGTCTTAGGCCTAGGAGTTAACCGGGTTTCAGTCGGGTTAAATAAATAGTTAATTAAAACAACTCAACTTCAAATAGTGACCTAATCAAGTTTAATTTAAAAAGAGGAGGACTCATAATGTAATTTACCCAAACTATTTGAAAAAGGATGACAACTTTTCCATAATGTCATCTTTTTCCCCTTTCTTCCAAAAAACCCATGTAAAACTCCCCCTCATCTCTTTCAAAACCTCTCAAATAGCAAATCACTATTCCATTCATTTTCAACTTCAATCCAAGGGCTTTTTGGAAGGTAAAGTCATTTTCTTAATCTCCTCTTTACCCTCTATTTAACCATTGTCTTAGGTTTCATAAATATGGAGATTTGGAAATTAGGGTTTATGTTGAAAATTGGGTTTTGATGGGGTTTTTCCAAATTGTCTTAAGAAATTGTGTTGGGGCTTTTGTTAATCATGCTATAGTACACAACATATATGAATTTGGTCAATTTTGGGTGAAAATTCGTAGTGGGTCTTTAGGGCAAATTTTAGGGTATTAAAATTTGGGTTTTTGGTAAGTTTAATGTTGGAATTGAAGGGCTGATGGTCCACCTATGTTAGTAGGGTGATTTGGGATGTTTTGGAAGCCATTTGGGTGCTTGGAATTGGGTATTTCAGTCCTTGGTTGTGGGAGTCCGAAAATTGGGGTTTTGGGAATGTTATGTGGTTTGGAAAATTGTGGAAGTGGGCTGTGATTTGCAAAGTAGATTGATGATTGAATTAGCATTGAATTGAGAAGTAATGTACGGGTTTTGTTTGACTAGAAACAAGAGGAAACGTGGAAGAGGCTTTGGGACCAAATCCGGGGAGTTGAAGGGTGTCGCTTGCTTGATCTTGGGGCTTGGAAGCTTAGGTGAGTGGTTGTTTGCTTTTAAAAGTTTTGAAATAGTTGGTTCGAGTATGGACTAGGTTGGGCTTGGTAGACCCACCTAGAGTTAGGATTAGGGTGGTAGCTTAATCCTAAACTTAATCTAGAGCCCTTGGTTGAACTCACTATATGGTTGTGTATGTCTCGTATATATTGTGGTATGAATGTCTATGTACATTGCTTTATACATGTGAAATGAGATTGGGCTTATGATGCTTGAGACATGCATGATGATGGTTGTTGGTAATTATGTGCTAAGCACAAGGTTGATGAAATGAGTAATGTGATGTGAGTAGATGTTGGCACTAGTAAACTTGGATACAAATGATCGATCACTAGGATGTTAGCGTGTACACATGAGTCTAAAGTCGCTCGTGGCCTTGGTGGCGTTGAGTCACCAAGGAGGAGTACGGGTTCGCCCGGAATTGTATTTAAATATAGTCGGTGATGAGTGGAATCCCATCGGCGGGGCGTGAGGATGAGTGGAATCCCCTCCGCGAGGCCGGTGATGAGTGAAATCCCACCGAGGTAATGTGGTTGTTGGATATGAGTTTCCAATGTGTCCATCCGCGTATTCGGGTATTAACTAGGTGCCAATGTTGTTTGATGTATATATCAATGTGTTGAGGTTCATGGTTCTTATGGGGATACTTGTTGGTGGTTACTTATGTTATGGAAATTGAGCTTATGATCATGGCATTAATATTGTTTATTGCTCATGCATTTTTAACTTGTGGACCTTTGGAATGGTTGTGTTCTACTTTGGCTAGATCGTGCTCGGACCCTGCAATGTTGAGGTTTGTTTTTAGAGCTTACCCTCACTAAGCATCATTGCTTACGCTCTCTTTGTTCAACATTGCAGATCCTTAGTTCGTGGGTTGCTCGGGCAAGTGGAGGGCCTCCAAGTGTGGTTTTGGACGTGAGTTCATCAAGTATGGTTTAATGCTAAGACATGTAATAGTTTAAGCAATGGGATGTGTAAGGTTTTGTTGTTTGTTGTTGGTTGCTAGGAGCATGTTTAGACTCCATGTTATGTCGCTTTTGTGTGGCTTGTGATGCCATGTCTAAGTTGTAATCCATGCCTAATTGCTTACTTTGAATGTTAGCCTATGCCTTAAGAGTTTTTACATGCGTTTGATTGTTGCTCAAATGAATGCATGTTGTGGATTGTTGCCTTAGTATTAGACATGATTAAGTCTTGTTAAAGCATGATGTTATTGTTGGTACAGCTTGGGTTCAATTGAATTGTTGTTGTATGGTGTTTTGGTGGTGTTTTGGGGCACCCTTGTGCCTCAAAACAGCCCAGAAAAGTCTGCAGACAGGGGTGTTTCGGAACGGGTCCCCGTGTTCCGAAACGGCCCCTGTGTAAATGGCCTGCCGTTTCGAAACGGATGAGGGCCGTTCCGGAACGTTTTTGCTACTGGAATTTTGAGAAATTGGCGAGATGAAGCCGTTCCGAAACGGGCCTTTGAAGTTCCGAAACGGTCAAATCTCGTTGACCACGAGATATTGACCGTCAAGGTCGTTCCGATACGGGTCTCCCCTGTTTCGGAACGGTCACCTTATGGTTGACCATGGCCGTTGACTAAGTCAAGGCGTTTCGGAACACCCTATGGGCGTTTCGAAACGGTCTGCTGTAGAATGTTTAAAATGAGTTGTTTAAATGTTGGGTTGGTCGATGTTTGATGTTATGATTGTATCTTCCGCTGTTGCGACACACTTGGGTCTAATTTATGCATGTAGACAAGATAAGATAAAAAGAAATTTTCTGGGTCGTTAACCGAAGGGAAGCCTTAACGGGTTTCGCTTCGGTTTTCCCCGTGTGGCCCACTCGGACCGGTCATCCGACCAGACCGGGACGAGGGGGTTACACTTGTTGGTATCAGAGCCTAAGGTTATCGAGACCTTGGGCAGGTAAGTGAGGTAAGTTTAAGTTTTTAAGTTGAATTTCACAGTGTTTGCTTATTCTGCAAGAATGGTTGCTTAGGTGACAAGTATGCTGATTGTTTTATTTTAAAGCATGTGTGTGTGGGTCCCATTGCTGCTATTACATTGGAAAAATGATTTTTAGGTGAGGAAACATACTTGGACACTTGGAAGCCTTGCCTTGCTAACCCAACTTGTGTGTTTTGTTGTTGTGGTTGTAGTTAATATCTGTGAGAGAAATGTCTAGGCCGAGAGGTAGACCGAGGTTGGTTCGTCAGGAACCGCGAGTTGTGGCTCCTGTTGAGCCGGTTGTTGGTGCGAGGGCTCACATAGAGGGACCGGGGCCCGCGGGAGTTGGCGCTCCTCCACCACCTCCACCACCACCACCTCCTCCACCGGGAGTTGGGGGCGAGGATGGAGCCGGAGGAAACGGACCCCAAGGTGGCCAAGGTGGCCAAGGTCCAGCTGGGATTGACATGACTCCGCTAGTGCAAGCGATAGCGGGAGCGTTTCAGGCCGCAGTTGCGGGAGCTCAGGCTGCAGCTCAGCCTAGGTGTGATGATGCTAGTTTACCTTTGGAGAGGCTCCGTAGCTTAGGGGCCGAGGAGTTTAGAGGATCTACTCCGGAGAGGTCGGAGTTATGGTTGGAGAAGACAGTTCGTATCTTGGCTCAGATGGGTTGTGCGGGCGCACGTAGATTGGGTTGTGTGATCTCACTGCTTCAGGGTGATGCCTACACCTGGTGGGTCACCATTACTACCGGGGTTCCAGAGGCAGAGATTGATTGGGAGTTCTTTGAGTCTGATTTCCGGAAGAGGTACTTGGGACCGAGGTACCTAGATGAGAAGAAGAGAGAGTTCATAGCTCTCACTCAGGGAGATGCATCTGTGACTGATTATGAGATTCGCTTCGTTCGTCTGAGTCAGTATGCTCCAGAGTTGGTTCCTACTGAAGTGGAACGCTGCAACCGATTCCGCTACGGGTTGAATGAAGAGGTTAAGAGGTACACGTTGGCTTCTGACTACTCAGACTTTGATGTGTTGGTCGCTAGGGCCAAGGATTTGGAGCATAGTTTGGGTTCAGCCAAACGAGCTGGTGGTTCTGGTTCTGGAAAGCGGCATAACCACTTTGATGGTAGAGATGCTAAGAGACACAGAGGTGGCGGACATCAGTTTGATCAGAGACGTGGCGGTGGCCACCATGGTAGGGGCCATCAGGGCCATAGAGGAGGAGGGCGCTTGCCTGAGTGTGCACAGTGTGGGAGACAGCACACTGGAGAGTGCTGGGGTAACTTCCATGCTTGTTGGAACTGTGGTTCGAGGGACCACTTTAGGAGGGACTTTCCACGTCAGGCAGCTCAGGCACCGAACTTTGCTCAGGCTCCTGCGAGGGGTAATGATTTTCAGTTAGGCCGTGGGCGCGGTCGTGGCTACTTCCAGCCTAGGGCTGATGCACCTAGGGTAGATGCTCAGAGGAACCTTGCACATGTTGTGGCTGTGCAGCCAGAGGCGGGAGGACCAGCGAGGGTCTATGCTCAGAGAGAGGCCGGGAACGACACCGATGTGATAGCAGGTAATTTCGAGTTACAGTCTATGTCTTTGCTTTCTTTGGTTGATTCGGGTTCTATGCATTCCTACATTCTGAGTAAGCATGCACAGAAGTTAGATATTCATGTTGAGATCTTAGATGTAGGTATGCATGTTACTAGTTCATTTGGTGAGACGGTGGTGGTTAGACGTATGTATAGGAGGTGTCCACTGAAGATTCAGGGTCATGTGTTCTCAGTTGATATGATGGAACTCCCCTTCTATGGTTTTGATATTATATTAGGTATGGATTGGTTGGTTGAGCATCGGGCTAGTGTGGATTTTGAGACGAAGAGGATTTCTCTGAAACTTTCTGATGACTACGAGGTAGTGGTAGTGGGCGAGAACATTAAGTTCTTGTCTAATACGGTGTCAGCTTTAGAGGCTCATAGGTTGATGGACTCTGGATGTGGGGCCTATTTAGCTTATGTTATGAATCCGGACATGAGTGAAGCTAGACCGAAAGATATAAGAACAGTGTGTGACTTTCCAGATGTGTTTCCTGAAGAGTTACCGGGTTTGCCTCCTGACAGAGATGTTGAGTTTGTGATTGAGACAGTTTCAGGGTCTAGTCCAGTTTCGATAGCTCCGTATCGTATGGCTCCGAAAGAGTTGAAAGAATTGAAGAGTCAGTTGCAAGAATTATTAGACCGTGGTTTCATTAGGCCTAGTAGTTCTCCGTGGGGTGCTCCAGTCTTGTTTGTGAAAAAGAAAGATGGTAGCATGCGCATGTGTATTGACTATAGACAGCTGAATCAGTTGACTGTGAAGAACAAGTATCCGTTGCCCCGTATAGATGATTTGTTTGATCAGTTGAGAGGTGCGTCAGTGTTCTCGAAGATAGATTTGAGATCCGGGTACTATCAGTTGAAAGTGAAAGAGTGTGATGTTCCGAAGACAACTTTTAGGACTAGATATGGTCACTATGAGTTTCTTGTGATGCCATTTGGGCTCACGAATGCACCAGCAGCATTCATGGATATGATGAACAGAATTTTCAGAGACTATCTAGACCGATTTGTGGTTGTCTTCATTGATGATATACTTGTGTACTCGAAGACAGAAGAAGAGCATGATGAGCACTTGAGATTTGTTTTACAGAGATTGTTGAGCAACCAGTTGTATGCGAAGCTTAGTAAATGTGAGTTTTGGATTCGAGAGGTTGTGTTTCTTAGCCATGTTGTTTCGGCCGAAGGCTTCCGAGTTGATCCATCAAAGATTGAGGCTATTGTTGAGTGGAAACAACCTAAGTCCGTGACCGAGATTAGGAGTTTCCTAGGATTAGCCGGTTACTATAGGAGGTTTGTTGATGGCTTCTCTAGAGTAGCTGCCCCTTTGACTAAGTTGCTGCAAAAGGGAGTCAAGTTTGAATGGTCAGATGCAAGACAAAAGGCCTTTGAGAAATTGAAAGAAGCTTTGACGAATGCTCCAGTGTTAGTGCAGCCTGTTTCAGGTAAGGAGTTTGTGATTTACAGCGATGCTTCCTACGTAGGCTTAGGATGTGTTTTGATGCAAGATAGGAGAGTTGTTGCATATGCTTCTAGACAATTGAAGATTCATGAGAAGAACTACCCTACTCATGACATAGAGCTAGCCGCGGTTGTATTTGCATTGAAGATTTGGCGTCACTACTTGTATGGTGAGAAGTGTATAGTTTACACCGATCACAAGAGCTTGAAATACTTGATGACACAGAAAGAGTTGAACCTGAGACAGAGAAGATGGCTAGAGTTGCTAAAAGACTATGATTTGACCATTGAGTACCATCCGGGTAAAGCAAACGTAGTAGCCGATGCTTTGAGTAGAAAAGTGGCCGTTGAGTTGAGAGCTATGTTTGCTAGATTGAGTGTGTCCGATGATGGTGGTTTGATCACCGAGTTGCAAGTGAAGCCTTCTTTGATTCAGTCGATTAGAGAGAAGCAGTTGCAAGATGCGAGCCTAGTTCCTCATGTTCAGGACATAGCCGAAGGAAGACCGACCGAGTATAGTTTCAGTGGTGAGAGTTTGTTGTGCTTTAGAGGTAGAATTGTTGTACCGGAAGATGTTGAGTTGAGACGACAAATTTTGAGTGAAGCACATTCGAGTCCCTTCTCTATGCATCCGGGTAGTACCAAGATGTACCGAGATTTGAAGAATGATTACTTCTGGGTTGGTTTGAGGAGAGATGTAGCCGAGAATGTGAGCCGTTGTATGGTTTGTCAGAGAGTGAAGGCAGAACATCAGGTTCCTTCAGGTTTGCTACAGCCTTTGAAGATTCCGGAATGGAAGTGGGAGAGAATCACCATGGATTTTGTATCGGGGTTGCCTTTGTCTCCTTCGAAGAAGAATTCAGTTTGGGTGATCGTTGATAGGTTCACTAAGTGTGCTAACTTCTTAGCAGTGAACACTACGGATTCCTTAGACAAGTTGGCAAACTTGTACATTCGTGAGATTGTGAGACTTCATGGAGTTCCGAAGTCTATAGTTTCAGATAGGGATCCCAGATTTACTTCGAGGTTCTGGAGTTGTTTGCATAGTGCTTTGGGTAGTCGTCTACATTTCAGCACATCTTATCATCCGCAGTCCGATGGACAGTCAGAGCGAGTGATACAGATTCTAGAGGATATGCTTCGTTGTTGTGTGATTGATTTTCAGGGTTCTTGGGAGAAACACTTACCGTTGGTTGAGTTTGCTTACAACAACAGTTATCAGTCTAGTATTCAGATGGCACCTTATGAGGCTTTGTATGGTAGACGGTGTAGGACTCCGATTTGTTGGGCTGAGACAGGTCAGAGGTTGTTACCTATGCCAGACTTGCTTAAAGGAACCACAGAAAAAGTGAAGTTGATTTGTGACCGTTTGAAAGCAGCTTCCGATCGTCAGAAGTCTTATGCAGATTTGAAGAGGAAAGAGATTGAGTACTCAGTGGGTGAGAAAGTGTTTCTGAAAGTATCTCCGTGGAAGAAGGTAATGAGATTTGGCCGGAAGGGCAAGTTGAGTCCGAGGTTCATTGGTCCGTACGAGATAGTTGAGAGGATTGGGCCCGTAGCTTATCGTTTGAGGTTACCTTCTGAGTTAGAAAAGATCCATGATGTCTTTCATGTATCTATGCTTAGGAGATATAGATCGGATCCTTCGCATATGATGCCCGTTGAGGAGATAGAGTTGAATCCGGATTTGTCTTATAATGAAGAGCCCGTCGAGATACTTGCTTCTGATAGCAAGGTGTTGCGTGGCAAGACCATAGAGTTGGTCAAGGTGTTGTGGAGACATAGAGGTGTGGAAGAGGCCACGTGGGAGAGAAAAGCGGATATGGTTGAGCAGTTTCCGTATCTGTTTCCACCAGGTAATTTCGGGGACGAAATTTCCTTAAGTGGGGGAGAGTTGTAACACCCGTGTCTTAGGCCTAGGAGTTAACCGGGTTTCAGTCGGGTTAAATAAATAGTTAATTAAAACAACTCAACTTCAAATAGTGACCTAATCAAGTTTAATTTAAAAAGAGGAGGACTCATAATGTAATTTACCCAAACTATTTGAAAAAGGATGACAACTTTTCCATATTGTCATCTTTTTCCCCTTTCTTCCCAAAAACCCATGTAAAACTCCCCCTCATCTCTTTCAAAACCTCTCAAATAGCAAATCACTATTCCATTCATTTTCAACTTCAATCCAAGGGCTTTTTGGAAGGTAAAGTCATTTTCTTAATCTCCTCTTTACCCTCTATTTAACCATTGTCTTAGGTTTCATAAATATGGAGGTTTGGAAATTAGGGTTTATGTTGAAAATTGGGTTTTGATGGGGTTTTTCCAAATTTTCTTAAGAAATTGTGTTAGGGCTTTTGTTAATCATGCTATAGTACACAACATATATGAATTTGGTCAATTTTGGGTGAAAATTCGTAGTGGGTCTTTAGGGCAAATTTTAGGGTATTAAAATTTGGGTTTTTGGTAAGTTTAATGTTGGAATTGAAGGGCTGATGGTCCACCTATGTTAGGAGGGTGATTTGGGATGTTTTGGAAGCCATTTGGGTGCTTGGAATTGGGTATTTCAGTCCTTGGTTGTGGGAGTCCGAAAATTGGGGTTTTGGGAATGTTATGTGGTTTGGAAAATTGTGGAAGTGGGCTGTGATTTGCAAAGTAGATTGATGATTGAATTAGCATTGAATTGAGAAGTAATGTACGGGTTTTGTTTGACTAGAAACAAGAGGAAACGTGGAAGAGGCTTTGGGACCAAATCCGGGGAGTTGAAGGGTGTCGCTTGCTTGATCTTGGGGCTTGGAAGCTTAGGTGAGTGGTTGTTTGCTTTTAAAAGTTTTGAAATAGTTGGTTCGAGTATGGACTAGGTTGGGCTTGGTAGACCCACCTAGAGTTAGGATTAGGGTGGTAGCCTAATCCTAAACTTAATCTAGAGCCCTTGGTTGAACTCACTATATGGTTGTGTATGTCTCGTATATATTGTGGTATGAATGTCTATGTACATTGCTTTATACATGTGAAATGAGATTGGGCTTATGATGCTTGAGACATGCATGATGATGGTTGTTGGTAATTATGTGCTAAGCACAAGGTTGATGAAATGAGTAATGTGATGTGAGTAGATGTTGGCACTAGTAAACTTGGATACAAATGATCGATCATTAGGATGTTAGTGTGTACACATGAGTCTAAAGTCGCGCATGGCCTTGGTGGCGTTGAGTCACCAAGGAGGAGTACGGGCTTGCCCGGAATTGTATTTAAATATAGTCGGTGATGAGTGGAATCCCATCGACGGGGCGTGAGGATGAGTGGAATCCCCTCCGCGAGGCCGGTGATGAGTGAAATCCCACCGAGGTAATGTGGTTGTTGGATATGAGTTTCCAACGTGTCCATCCGCGTATTCGGGTATTAACTAGGTGCCAATGTTGTTTGATGTATATATCAATGTGTTGAGGTTCATGGTTCTTATGGGGATACTTGTTGGTGGTTACTTATGTTATGGAAATTGAGCTTATGATCATGGCATTAATATTGTTTATTGCTCATGCATTTTTAACTTGTGGACCTTTGGAAAGGTTGTGTTCTACTTTGGCTAGATCGTGCTCGGACCCTGCAATGTTAAGGTTTGTTTTTAGAGCTTACCCTCACTAAGCATCATTGCTTACGCTCTCTTTGTTCAACATTGCAGATCCTTAGTTCGTGGGTTGCTCGGGCAAGTGGAGGGCCTCCAAGTGTGGTTTTGGACGTGAGTTCATCAAGTATGGTTTAATGCTAAGACATGTAATAGTTTAAGCAATGGGATGTGAAGGTTTTGTTGTTTGTTGTTGGTTGCTAGGAGCATGTTTAGACTCCATGTTATGTCGCTTTTGTGTGGCTTGTGATGCCATGTCTAAGTTGTAATCCATGCCTAATTGCTTACGTTGAATGTTAGCCTATGCCTTAAGAGTTTTTACATGCGTTTGATTGTTGCTCGAATGAATGCATGTTGTGGATTGTTGCCTTAGTATTAGACATGATTAAGTCTTGTTAAAGCATGATGTTATTGTTGGTACAGCTTGGGTTCAATTGAATTGTTGTTGTATGGTGTTTTGGGGCACCCTTGTGCCTCAAAACAGCCCAGAAAAGTCTGAAGACAGGGGTGTTTCGGAACGGGTCCCCGTGTTCCGAAACGGCCCCTGTGTAAATGGCCTGCCGTTTCGAAACGGATGAGGGCCGTTCCGGAACGTTTTCGCTACTGGAATTTTGAGAAATTGGCGAGATGAAGCCGTTCCGAAACGGGCCTTTGAAGTTCCGAAACGGTCAAATCTCGTTGACCACGAGATATTGACCGTCAAGGTCGTTCCGATACGGGTCTCCCCTATTTCGGAACGGTCACCTTATGGTTGACCCTGGCCGTTGACTAAGTCAAGGCGTTTCGGAACACCCTATGGGCGTTTCGAAACGGCCTGCTGTAGAATGTTTAAAATGAGCTGTTTAAATGTTGGGTTGGTCGATGTTTGATGTTATGATTGTATCTTCCGCTGTTGCGACACACTTAGGTCTAAGTTATGCATGTAGACAAGATAAGATAAAAAGAAATTTTCTGGGTCGTTAACCGAAGGGAAGCCTTAACGGGTTTCGCTTCAGTTTTCCCCGTATGGCCCACTCGGACCGGTCATCCGACCAGACCGGGACGAGGGGGTTACAATACCCATCTTTGATGATGCCCCAAACCACATAGTCTTGAGACTTGATGAAGTATTTCATGATATTTGCCCATTGGAAGTATGATTCTCCTTCGAAGAGTGGAGGACACGAGATAGAGCGGTCTTCTTCAAATCTTGCCATTTTCTTGAACGGTGGACTTCGAGCGTTGGATCTTTACTCCCGGATGTTAGTCCTTCGATGGAGACGAGTCTCTAATACCAATTTTTGGGCTTGTAGCACACTCGAATCTATCTTCTAAAATCGTCAAGAGGGTTGAATTGAACTCTTGAAAGAATTGGCTAAAACCGATAGAAATGATAGACAAATTTGCACGATGATTTTAGAGTGGTTCGACTTTGTAACCAAAGTCTACATCCACTACCTTAGCACACCACTAAGGATTTTCCAATTCACTACTATGAATTCTTCCTTTTGAGGCCAAAGGGATAACCTTACAACCCTATCTTTTCAATGGCTAAGATAGAACCACTCTAGTTTTTTTCTTAGGCTAAACTAGAACCTTTCCCTTTTACAAGGTAATTTGTGTAAACAATGAAAACCTCACAAGGTGGGTGTTTACAAGAATTAGGCTCACAAGAGTGTAAAGAATAAAACAATAAAAAAACACTCTCTATACAATATATACAAGAGAAATGAAGAATAAAGACTTAAATGCTATTTCTCTTGATCATGAAGCTTGGATATTGTCTCTAACCATCTTCAAGTGTCCCAAGGTAGCTTTTATAGTGTGGAATGATATTCTAGCCGTTTATGGCCGTTGGATATGTTTTAGAGCTGTTGGGAAGTCATAAAGTCGAGCTTTAAATTCACATGCACAGAGGTTTCGAAACCTTTACCAGAGGTTTCGAAATCTTAAGGAGGAATCTGTAAAAACTAGCCGTTACAAGGCCAAGGTTTCGAAACCTTAATGAAGGTTTCGAAACTTTCACTTAAAACCCAATTTTGGCTAATTTTTAACTTTTAAATGTATATTCGATATAGGTGCAAAGTCAAAACATTTTAAACATATTTTTCAAGTTTTAAGGACTTTTGAATTATTTTTGAAATCTTTAAACAAGTCCAAAACATATTTCACATAATTGTTATATCAAAATATTTCTCAACATCTCGTTTGAAAACATGTCCCTCAAGTTATAAGTCTTAAATTTAAATACTTTAAAATATAAAATTATTATAAAAAATAAATAAGCTCAATAATATTTCATTTATTATAAAACGTAGTCGTATATTATTGTTCTAACAATTTTGTTAAATATCCAAAATAACTTAATTAATGCATGCATCTAATAAAACCCAAATTATAAATAGTCCCAAAGTCCATATTACATAAATATCCCAAATAAAGTAAAAATAGTAATCCGAAATAAACAAAAGAGTTCATATTGAATGATAATATATCATAATAAATATGAGATGCTTCAAGTACTGAGTCGCCTAAAGAGTCTAAGTATCTGAAAGAGAAAGACTATAGGTGTGTAAGCTAAAGAGCTTAGTGTGTCTCTAAAGTGCAACAAACGCAAAACTAAAACAATATTTTATTTTCTGATAAAGTCTTTCTTGAAACAGTTTCAATCCGATAAATCTGAATCATAATAATATTATGTCCAATGCATGACTCAATACCCAAATGTCCGATATCATACAGAGTGGAGGCTGCCCTCGCCAGAGTGGAGGTTTACCTCACTTTTTCCGAACATATTTCCGATCCCATAACTCATGATATGATTTAAAAAAATCATAAATCTAAACTTTTACAAATGATTCATTTCCGAAAATCTGATGCTTGATTTTAAAACACGGATCTGTAGAACTAATGTTTTGATATAATAATTGAAAAATGTTTTGGACTGATTTAAAAAGTATTTAAAACATTTCCAAAGTCCAAACAACTTGAAATTATTTTTAGGGAAGTTTTTAAAAGGGTTTTTCATGTTTTTCAAAGCCAAACTTCACAAAACTGTCCAGGTGTTTCGAAACACCTTAGGGCGTTTCGAAACATGGGATTCCAGTAGCAAAAACGTTTCGAAACTTGTTTCGAAACGGGCTTTCCCTGGATAGGATTTTTGCCCAGCGTTTCCAAACGGGCTATGCCGTTTCGATACGCCTACGTGGCATTGACCACAACGGTCATAAACCCCAACGGCTATTTCCCAACCAACTTTTAAATGCAGGCGTTTCGATACGAGTCTATAGCGTTTCGATACGGGTTTCGAAACGGCAAGGGGGTGTTCCGATACGGGCGCCTTGACAGACTGCAACGGCTCTTTCTACTTAAAGAGCGTTTCGAAACGGCTTCGAGCGTTTCGAAACGAGAAGCTGCAGAACTGCATTTATGGTGGAAATTAAAGTCCTCAACGGCTCCAATATGATCCCAACGGCTAGTAACGGCTACAAACTCATTTGGGAGTATAAAAGGGACCTCCAAGCATCAAGTAAAGGCTAATGCTCATATTGTCAAACATCAAATGATCAAAGATTGTCTTAGAGCTTAAATTGTCATTTATTGTATAGACAAACACTAGTGAGCCAAAATTGTCAAATTTGCTCAAGTGTTTTAGGTTTTGGGTGAGTGCTTAATTGTGCAAACAAACACCTATTAGAGGGTTTTAAGTTTGCTTTCATTGTCTCTTTGTAAAGAGGGTTTTGATCAAGGCTTTGGGTAGAAAGCTTGATCGGTTGTAAGGGTTTCCTCCTAATCCTAGAAAAGGGGACGAATCAATAGTGGATTGATTGAGAAATCCTTAGTAGGGAGCTAAGGTAGTGGATGTAGACCTTGGTTAGAAGGTTGAACAACTATAAATCATTGTGTCAATCTTTATTTTAGCTTCCACAACCCTTCCACCCAAAAAGCCATCTCTCCACCACTTGGTGAGCTAAATTGGTTGATTGAATCGAGCCCCGAAAAACTCAACAATTGGTATCAGAGCTTGGCTCAATTGAAGAGGATTCACATCCTATTGAGAAGATCCGGCAAACTCGATCACTTTTTCATCAACCGGCTCAATGGCACATTCAATCGACAAACCGCCTTTCTTTGACGGAACTCACTATGCCCATTGGAAGACAAAGATGAAGTTCTTCATCAAATCAAGAGATTATAAGCTATGGGATGTAGTTGAAGATGGTCCATTCGTGCCTCAAAGAAGTAAAGCGGAGTGGAGTGCCGACGATCGCAAGAAGATGGAGCTAAATTGCAAAGCCTTGCACATTCTATTTTGTGCATTTGGTCCATCCATCTATGAGAAGATGTCTTCTTGTGAGAGTGCGAAGGAGGTATGGGACAAGCTTGAAGTCACATACGAGGGAACCAATGAAGTCAAGGAGACCAAGATTGGGCTCCTAACCTTAGAGTATGAGAACTTCAAAATGGATCCGGAAGAGAACATAGAGAAGATGTTTGATAGGTTCTCCACCATCACCAATGGCCTCAAAGGCTATAGAGAAGCCATCCCGGAGGAAAAGCTTGTTCGAAAGCTCATCTACTCACTTCCCGAGTCTTGGGACTCAAAGAGGACCGCCATCATCGATGCCAAAAATTTGAAGACTTTGAAGCTTGATTACTCATGGGGTCACTCCTTACTCATAAAATCATGTAGAAGAACAAAGAGGATGAGAAGAAGAGGGAAGAAATTAGAGCTATGAGAGAGAAGAAAATCAAAGGGCTTGTCATCAATGCAAGTGCCATGGCTCTCAAATCTTCCACTTGTCATCATGTCTACTTAAGTGAAGAGGAGGATGAAGATGAAGAGATAGTTCATCTCTTCAAGAAGTGTGCCCCGTTCATGGAGAAAGCCTTGAGAGAGCTTGAACGAGAACCTAAGAGAAAGGAGAGAGCAAGCACTTCAAGCCATAAGAAGAAGGCACATGTGGCTACTTGGAGTGATGAGGACTCCACCGACGATGAACAAGCCAACCTTTGCCTTATGGCCATCGAAGAAGATTCAAGGGTAACTTCTAATTTATCTATTTCATGTTCTTATTCCTTTGATGAATTACAAGATGCCTATGATGATTTGGTTTTAGATTTTAAAAGCCACATTTTGAAAAACAATAAATTGATTTCAAAGTTAAAAATTCAAAATGATTTGCTTTCTAAAACCAAACTTGAACTTGAAGCAAAACTTGAAAAGTTTGAATTAAAATGTTTTGATTTACAAAAATTGCTTCAAAAAGTTCAAGAAGAAAAAGATTTGATTTCCAAAGAGCTTGAAAAGAAAAACAATTTTGGAAAATCAAATTTTTATGTTAGACAATCTAGTTCCCCTAGATTTATAAAAGGTAAATGTTTTAGAAGTGTTTGGGTCCCAAAAGGACTAACCACTTCAATTAAAAATGATGACATTGAAAAATGGATTCCTAAGGGGACTAAAATTTGTGCTACTAATGTTCATGGATCCAAAGCAATTTAGATACCAAAAATTACTTGATTGTCTATTTCTAGGTGTGATGGAGATGTTCAACAAGTCAAACATTGAGGGGGAGCTCCATGCACACAAGGAAGAACACTTGAAGAAGGAAGGCTTCACATCCTACCTTGAGTTCAAGTGTTGGTAAAAATCTAGTTGTTTTAGCATTTATTTGTTTTATTTTTAGTTTATTCAACTAGATGATCATAAATGTTGGACTAACATTTTTAATGATGCTTTGAGTAAGGGGGGGCCATTTTTTAAAACCAAATTCATATTTTTGTCAATTTTTACCACTATTGTTATTTTGAACTTAATGTTTTAAATTCTTTTTGATATAACAAAAAAGGGGAGAAATGGTTTGAAAAATTGATTTTTCAAATGAATAAGGGGGAGCTTTATTTGAATTAAAATTTTTAATCTCTTATTCACATTTTTAAAGTTAAAGGGGGAGAATCCCAAACAATTTTTCAAGTGGGTTTTATTATATCAAAAAGGGGGAGATTGTAGAACTAATGTTTTGATATAATAATTAAAAAATGTTTTGGACTGATTTAAAAAGTATTTAAAACATTTCCAAAGTCCAAACAACTTGAAATCATGTTTAGGGAAGTTTTTAAAAGGGGTTTTCATGTTTTTCAAAGCCAAACTTCACAAAACTGTCCAGGTGTTTCGAAACACCTTAGGGCGTTTCGAAACAGGGGATTCCAGTAGCAAAAACGTTTCGAAACTTGTTTCGAAACGGGCTTTCCCTGGATAGGATTTTTGCCCAGAGTTTCGAAACGGGCTATGCCGTTTCGATACGCCTACGTGGCATTGACCACAACGGTCATAAACCCCAACGACTATTTCCCAACCAACTTTTAAATGCAGGCGTTTCGATACGGGTCTATAGCGTTTCGATACGGGTTTCGAAACGACAGGGGGGTGTTCCGATACGGGTGCCTTGACAGACTGCAACGGCTCTTTCTACTTAAAGAGCGTTTCGAAACGGCTTCGAGCGTTTCGAAACGAGGAGCTGCAGAACTGCATTTATGGTGGAAATTAAAGTCCTCAACGGCTCCAATATGATCCCAACGGCTAGTAACGGCTACAAACTCATTTGGGAGTATAAAAGGGACCTCCAAGCATCAAGTAAAGGCTAATGCTCATATTGTCAAACATCAAATGATCAAAGATTTTCTTAGAGCTTAAATTGTCATTTATTGTATAGACAAACACTAGTGAGCCAAAATTGTCAAATTTGCTCAAGTGTTTTAGGTTTTGGGTGAGTGCTTGATTGTGCAAACAAACACCTATTAGAGGGTTTTAAGTTTGCTTTCATTGTCTCTTTGTAAAGAGGGTTTTGATCAAGGCTTTGGGTAGAAAGCTTGATCGGTTGTAAGGGTTTCCTCCTAATCCTAGAAAAGGGGACGAATCAATAGTGGATTGATTGAGAAATCCTTAGTGGGGAGCTAAGGTAGTGGATGTAGACCTTGGTTAGAAGGTTGAACCACTATAAATCATTGTGTCAATCTTTATTTTAGCTTCCACAACCCTTCCACCCAAAAATCCATCTCTCCACCACTTGGTGAGCTAAATTGGTTGATTGAATCGAGCCCCGAAAAATTCAACAGGTTCATTATGAAGTTTCAAATAATCTCCAAACACAATTCAGATAGTTAAATCAAGCAAGAATAAGACATTTATTTATAGCACATGTAGAAACACACCTTGAGCAATAGTAACTCTAATGCCGAGAAGGGCGTGTCTCGCGCTCAGATCTAGCTGGATCAGAACCTACAAAGTAAGATCTCTATATCATAACTAATATTATCACTATGCCACCAACTAGAAACATAATACTAAATTGAAGACAAACTCACATAAAGATCTCAAAGAACATGCGCGGTCGGACTGAACAACTGGAGGTAACTCGTCGACCTCAAAGTCAATTCCTGAACTCGAGAATAACTCGGGTCAATCCGATATTCAATTTATCTAAAATTACTAAGTACGATTAATTGTAAATTGTAAAACAAAGCTCTCAAGTTTAAATTTGATAAAAACAAGCAACGAATTCAAACTCAAAACGTCGAAAAAGGTCAAGATGAAGGTTTTCTAAAAAAAGTCAACTCTTATCAAAGGTCAAAGTCAACTATGGTCAAAGTCAACTCTGACATAAAGTCAAAGTCAATATTGACTTGACTGGTAAACAGTCAACTTGTTCAAAGGTCAAGTCGGTCAAACATGTCAAAGTCAAAACCGGTTCGGGTTGGTCAAAGTCAAGGTCTAAAGTCAACGTTCTGGTTTAAGACTTATGGTTCGATTGGGTCTAAGGTTCACTAATCTGGTTTGGTTCAATTTGGATCATAAGACCAGTTCGGTCTGATAACAGGTTTAGTCCAGCCATCAAGGTCCGGTTCACTCAGCTTTGGGCCCTCACAGATCGGGCTCTCATTCTCTTGCTTGGCTCACACAAAAGGCTCATTGAGTGACCTAACCAAGCATACACATTCGGCCTAAATCACAAAACAGTTGGGCAAAGCTGATGGTCTAACTCACAAAGGTTTTATCCCTTAATCACAAGAGTTTCTAGAACCCAAACGATGGCGACACATATGCACGAACGACGGCAAGGCATACTCAAAGAAAGGATCAGTGACGGCAACAAGGATGGCAACATCTTTCCGCGAGCAAAATAAAGACCCCGATGGTCATTTCGGCCAAACAACAACACGACCAAAATCAACACTTAACATTATAAATCAAAACTCACCAACAAACAATCTGAAGGTTAATTCCGGCCAACACTCACAAAATCCGAAATCTAAGCAACCCTTTACAAGAACTAAATATTCGAACCGAAAAAGGCTTACCCAACCCAAGATCAGAGCAAGGCGGCGGTGGCGCAAGCAACACAAGAGATGGCAACGCGAGCAACGATGGAGGAGGTAAGATGGAGAATTAACGACGATGCAAAACCCACAAGGTTCGAACGAATCTAAGGTCATTTTCTCATGAACGATAGCCGACAAGGGAACATCGACGATTGGGGTTTGCTCGCGATGTCACAAGGTTCCCAAAGGTGGTGCCTGAGCGTGAAACGAACAAAGAATGAGTGGTCGTCGGACTTTGATCGGAGTTGCAGAGGTGAGGGGTGGGTTATTTGAGAGAAAACGAACAAATTGAGGGGAATGGGTATGCAACCGAAAAGCTTAAAGGAGAGCCAGGGTTTCTAAAAAGATGATTAAATACCTCAACAAACGAGTAAATAACAAGGTTAGGTTGTAACTTTTACCGTCATTTTAGAATGATCACAAAAGTTCTGATTTTATACAAACAAGCCATTAAAATATGGTTTAAGCCCAATTACTCCATAAATTTGAATTAAGGTTTCAAACTAGGAATTCCTAAATTATAGGGTTTCGAATTATGGACTTCAAAAATTAGGGATTTTCTAAATTGGGAAAAATTTGGGGTGTTACAACATCATTAGCAATTAACGGCCCGGTGGTATAAATGATACAATATCAATAGTTCGATGGTATTTGGTGTAACGATGCTGTAGTAGAAATAATACAATGTCAATAGTTCGGTGGTATTTGGTGTAACGGCATGGTGGTATAAACGATACAATGTTAATAGTTTGGTTGTATCTGGTGTAACAGCGCAATGGTATAAACGATACAATACCAATAATTCGGTGGTATCTAGTGTAGTTTACCCAAAAAGTAATTAGATAATGACATATAATAATAAACGGTAAACTGCACCAAATACCACCTAACTTTTAGATGTGTATCGATTATACCACTGAATTAAAAATCGATACTATTTTACTACTGAACTTTAGTTTAAGCTTCAGTTATACCACTAGACCGTTAAAATCCCTCCACATAATCGCAAGCAGACCGTTAAAATCTGTCCACGTCATAAATTTTAATGGCCTAGTCGTATAATTGAAGCTTAAACTAAAGTTCAGTTGCTAAAATATTACTGATTACTAAAGTTCAGTGCTAAAATAGTATCGATTTTTAGTTCAGTGGTAAAATCGATACTAAACATAAAGTTTAGTGTTTTGGTGCAGTCTACCCAATAATAAACTTGGTAACATAAAATATCATGGATTAAATTTTTAAGATGACATTACACTCTCAAGAAGAGAATACAAATTTGACATTTAAAGGCGACATTATTAAGTGGAGCTGAAATAACCATAACTCTGAATATAAATTATAAAACAAACATGTGAGATACAATTAAAAGTTAGCATTAATCCAATTAATTCATATAATCACACGTAAAGAACCTAGTATGATGTTTGATTCAATAACTCGATGGGCTGTTTGTGGTTAACAAAAAAAACCTAATCAGATGTGTAGATGTTGGAGTAATAAGATCCAGAGAAAATGAGAACAAGAGAGAACTTAGAAGAGGGGTAAATATCAATTTTCTTTATTTTATTTTTGCTAGTGACACGTGACAATGCTGAGGCAAAATCATGGAAATTTCAGATCCATGCATGTTTGGTTTAGAAAAAATACATTTGCATCCTTATAACATTAAAAAAACATATTGTACTAAGCTAAGACATGTCGCGTGTCGTGTGTGCCAGAGGAGAGTCATGTGATGAGATTGTAACTTTTCGGTGTAATTTTATATACATTAACATTAAAGAATTTAATTTTAAGTCTATATTTTAAATTTTAAATCATAAATTTTAATCTTAAAATACATATTATACCTAATAATTCTCTAAACCCTAATATTAAATTTTAATTCTAAATTTAATTTTTTTAATGTGGGACATAAATAAAAGAGAAAAAAAAACCCAAAATTTCTATTCTCATGTGATTTAGGGTTCGGAAATTTACAGAAAAAAAAACAAGGGTTGCCAGCGCTCACGTAGATGTGTCCCAAACAAAGAGAAAAAATATTAATAATTATTTGAGGGGGATAGGCTTAGGTTTTTTTTTTTTGCTTGGTTGCTAAAATTTCGTTCACCGGTTAATTAATTATAAAAAGGAAAATTATTTGATACATGTTGTGAATAAAATAAAGAAGAACAAAGAGATGAGAGGAAGAGGGAGATTTGTATTATTCTCAAAATATAGAATTGTATACAATGCCTTCAATGAATCATCTATTTATAGGCATAAGAAGTACATAATACATTAAACTCTAATTCATAGAGATAATATTCCTAATAATAAATAAATCAAACTCCTTTGATAAAGTTCTAATCATGATAGACATCCACATAAATAAATATTCATAACACTCCCCCTTGGATGTCTATGAAGATAATGTGCCTCGTTAAAACCTTACTAAGATAAAAACCCAGTGGGAAAAAATTCTTTAGTGAAGGAAAAAGAGTACACACATCTTTGATACGCATAACTTGTTGCCTCATTAAAAACCTTACCAGGAAAACTCATTGGGACAAAACCTCGGTTAAGGGAAAAAGAGTGCAACGCGTATTTACTCCCCCTCATGAAAACATCACAGAAGATCTTTGAATCTTCATAATTTAATCTTGAATATCATTTTTCTAAAGATCGCGAGGGATGAAACTTTGAAGTAATATGTTCCATGATGTATCAACTTTCAAACTGAGATATACATCTTGCTTTATCTTCACACAAGATAGCTTTTATCATATCTTGTAAAAGTAAATCCACATATCTTTTGGATATGTTGGGTCAATAATCTTAGCCAAACACATTTTTTTGGCTTGCCTCGTGCATAACAATTATTTCTACGACATTTGAGGAGACATCAACGAATGTTTGAAGATCTAAATGTAATGATCTTTGTATATTCATAGATATTTCTTGACCAACTAATATATAGTGCTTCAAGACCAAGAAAAGATATAATTATCTTTATTCACATCCAACAATCTTACAACTATTGGGATACTCAATAGATATGCTCTATTCATATTGAATCTTCTTTAAGATTCTTTCAGCTTATGTCTATTCATAGACAAAAGAAATATATAAAAATGCTCGATCTTTAGGTCGAGATAAACTTGATGTCAAGATTCAAGTACTTGTATTGAAAGTACTTCATGAGTTTCCAATTTGAAGCTCTTTAGGAGTTCTAAAATTATCATAATGGATCTTGATCCAAACTCCTTTATAAAATACATAAGAAAATCTGATCATTCTTATAGTATTTTCTCAATTAGTATTCACTAAGGCGATTATACCAAATGCGCCAAAAATATTCATGAGACATGTCTAAATAAATTTCCCTCAGAAATTTCCAAATGCTTATAGCATTTTAGATCCTTCAAGGATAAATATGGATCCACAAATAATTAGACGCATGTAAAATTTTCAAAACTGCCAAAGTAATTGCATCCACTATGAAGTAATTAAAACTTTTCATAAATCACAGTTCAAGTCGTATTTACGACTACTTATTTGTGCCTCACTTGCATTACGCCTTTAGGTGTTTGGACTGGTGGTCCAAATACTCCTATTTTAGAAGTTCAAAGCGTCTTTCAACATTGGCCAATTCAATATCTATACTTTCGGATAGATTTTATACAAGATCCTTGATTTCTTTCTTTACTTCTATAGAAGTATTTTATGTAAAATTATTTGTAAAATCGTTGTCGACAACTTTCCAATTTTCTAGTTCCATTCTCGTAATGACATAACTCATTGAGATCTCTTCAAGATTTCAATCTTTATTCCAGGTACCTGAAACTCTTCAAGAGTTTTATTATTTGTTATGTCTTGGGTCTCTTCAGGAGCACCCGCCTCCAATATATGACCATCTCATATTACTTTCTATTTACGAGAATTTTGATCATTGGAACCATTTCAACTATCATGCTTCAGGCATGATTTACATTCCCTCGCTCTAACATGTAATTTAAACTTAGAGCATTTCAGCTAGTACATGAGACTTAATTACTCTCATTGGGTCAGTAAACATGTCTGGCAGTTGACATGTAATAACATGAATTATCTTATGAACTTCTAGTTCATATATGAGGATCTAGATAATGATAATTCATTTTCCTCTATCCAGCTAATTATTATCTCCCCCTGATGTTGAGGAAAATCATGTCATAAATGATTCTCCAATTAATGTTTAAGAATTTAAACATAAAAGGAGACTCGTACTCAATATATATTCTCAACCCTTTTATTTACCCATTTTGTGCGTTGTGGTGGAGCAATTCATATCGCACATTCAAAAATCATAAAATGGGAAATGTATGGTTTCTGACCAAAAACCAATCATAACGAGGAGTTTATTATAACTCGTTGGCTTGATGCGTATAAGTGTTGCTATATCGAAACACCATATAAATAATAACTCTTTTGTTCTCATAGTTTAGCTATTAAATAGGAGGCATCCAATTGAAATTTTGCTAAACTATATTTTTCATAATCAATAGGCTTTGTAACAACTGATATAGCCTAAAATATAAACCCACTAGCTTTTCAAGACGAATAGTCTAACTGCATAATCTGAATCTTTTAGAATCATTCTCACAAACTTCTGGTTGTAAGTCTATAAAACAATGTAGATGCATCTACTAAAATTATATAAAACTTTCCACATTTGTGGATATATGGGCCCATATTTCGTTCAGATATGCAAGACATACAGTCTTAACTTCAGTACAAGAACTTTAAGTTCTAATTCTTTTGGTAAGTGAGATCATCTATATCCTTTGAGAAAAAACAACACAAGAACTTCATGTTCTTTTAGTAAGTAGAATTTAATCAATTCCTTTAAACAACACAAGAACTTCACGTTCTTTAATAAGTGGAATTTAATTCATTCCTTTGAGAATAAGCACCACAAGAACTACATGTTCTTTTAATACATGTGCATGTAAATCTCAATAATTTCTGCACCATTATTGATCAGGATGGTCTAACCGATCATGCCAACTATATATATGTGTGTATATATCTCTGAATTTGTAAACTTCTTGTTTACCATAACATGTAATTCAATCTTACTCGTACATGTCTAGTACGACCATCAAAATTGTTCCTTTAAATAGGAATATATTTAGCTTTTTCGGAGCTTTCAATTGAAATTATCTTTTGGTAGCAATATATAGCTCTCCTAGCGCTTTCAACTAAATTTTTGGCTACCATAACTTATATCCATATTGGATTATTTCAAATGCCAATTGATAACATATGTTATCTATAATTTTCAAGGGGATATTTTGTGAACTCATATTGCTCTCTTTATGACTTTGACGAGTATAATGCAATGTGAATATGGAATAAAGTTCCATTTTACAATAACATATTTGCTCAACCAGAGCCTTTTGTGATATTAGTACTTCCGGATATAGTACTCACATTATTCTCTTGTATTTTAATCGAGAAATGCATAATTGTGCACCTTTCAAAATGTGCTTTGTTTCATTTACTTCAGGTAATGAAAATATGTACTTTGTATCATTCACTTCAAGGAATGAAAAATATAAAATATAGCACATCATATCAAGTTGATTATCTATCAGAGATAAACTTTCAAGTGCTCTTCCGAAGTATTGATATTTTAGTACTTTGAGAAATACTACTCATATTTCCCCTTGCGTTTAAATGGGAAAAATATTTCTTATGCTTAAGTACAATATGAGTACTTGCATTATCTGCTAGGCATAAATAGCCACAATTCTTGTCATAAATAGCCACAATTCATTGTATATTTTATTCCGGAAGCAATCATATTATTCAAATAATAAACTAACATAAAGCATAAATAAATAATATGTGAAATAAATAAACATAAAGCAAACTAACATAAATAAATAATAAATAAAACGAATTAACATAAAAAAATAAAATAAAATAAAAACCAATTATTCCTGTTAGAGGTTATAAGGGAAATAAACTAATTGGTAAATTATTCCCTTCAAAGGTTATGGGAAAATTAACAATATCCAATTGAGTTGGACCAATAACGTCATAATTATTTTCACCATAAACAAATATTGTTTATATTTTATTTCATTTATCATTCATGATTATGGATAAAGTCCATAATACTTTGGCGTTTGACAAGTACGAAACCAATGGTTTATAACATCACATTGGTAAAAGGATTTCACTTCCTTAGAATGATCTTTATCACTCTTGTCATCCTTATAACTTCGCTACCAGCGGGTAGAAGTATTCTTAAAACGACTATATTTTTCATGTGTATATTCATAGCCTCGACCACGACCACAACTTTTAATGTGATTTTTTATTCCTTCCATAATATAATCTCACATTCACTTCAGGGAATGGAGTAGAGCCAGTGGGCCTTTAAAACCTATTTTCACATATCCTTATCACAGAGAACAAAGATTTAATCCTCGTACGCGGCATTGTTAAACCTATCCACAAGGTCCTTTAAAAACCTCCTTTGAGACCAGTAGCCTCGCAGAACGGGATGTCCAGCTAATTATACTTGGATTATATCGAAATTATGTCTCTAATTGAATAATGATTTACCATGTTTGCATTCACTTCAGGGAATGAAACAGATCCAATAATCGCATGGAATAAACATCATGCTTGCATTCACTTCAGGAAATGCCCCATCATCGATAATTGCATGGAATAAACATCATGCTTGCATTCACTTCAGGGAATGCCCCATCATTGATAATCGCATGGAATAAACATCATGCTTTGCATTCACTTCAAGGAATGCCTCCCATAAAACTTTTTGGATCAAGAAGAATTTTCGTAACTTGAAATTGGGAGAAGTCTATGGTCAAGTTTTTCAACGAAGAAGAAATATTGCTTTCGAGCAAATATAGACTTTATAATAATCTTCTTGTAAATTCAAAATCATCATGATTTATCGCACTTTAAAATAATAATATAAAGAATAAAAATAAAACCAAAATTTACCGATATTGATTTTTCTCTCGTGGACAATAGAGACATAGCATATGACCGAGATAGCTTCTCATAGTCCCTTTATATCACATCTCTTTCCAAGCCATTTAAGCATATCATGTAAAACTCAAAACACGGTTAAAAATATTAACTTTTACCAAATAAAATGACATAAATAATAATATGAAAAATATCAAATATAATCATATAAGTAAAAGTATGAATAAGCATACCGCTAATTAACCCTTTTAGGAACAAGAGAAAACACACATAATTTACACCAAACGCAACTTCTTCGTCTCTGTCGATTCGTCTTTTGGTTTGTGAGAAGCCACAAATTTATCTCTTTCCAATGTTCGAATAAAATCAAACATACTTCCAAAATTTTCAAAAATTAAAACAAAGTTCAAATATAAAGAGAAAGACAATCGGTAACTAAAAAAATAAGGAGAAAAAAAAACTTATCTTTGGTTTATTCTATAATCGAATTCTTCCTGGTAACTTCTTTTGAATTATAACGATGAAGACCTCAGTTGATTAGAGTCTCGTGCTGATAACGTGTTGTGAATAAAATAAAGAAGAACAAGAAGAACAAAGAGATGAGAGGAAGAGGGAGATTTGTATTATTCTCAAAATATAGAATTGTATACAATGCCTTCAATGAATCATCTATTTATAGGCATAAGAAGTACATAATACATTAAACTTTAATTCATAGAGATAATATTCCTAATAATAAATAAATCAAACTCCTTTGATAAAGTTCTAATCATGATAGACATCCACATAAATAAATATTCATAACAATACATAGATTATATAAAATAAATTTTACACAACACTGTTAATTATAACTTTATGTGTCCTATTTAGAGATAAGGATTTAAAATTTAAGGTTTAAAGTTTAAGATTTTATATTTTAGTGTTTATAGTTTAAGATTATTGAGTTTATAGTAAGTGACGGAAGTATGTGGGGTGGGGGACAATTTTTTTTTCACATTTGTCCTCCTACATAAATTTCTTTAAAAATTAGTTTATTTTTTTAATGGGTAAACTACTGAAGGGGTCACTTTCGTTTCCCGTTTGTACAGATTTAGTCACCACTTTTGAAAAGTGTCAATAAGTGGTCATCTACGTTTTCGATGTGTAAAGACTTGGTCACTCCGACGTTATAGTCTGTTAGTCCCCTAACGGATTGCTGATGTGGCGGAATTAATTAACGAAAAAATAAGGATAAATTACTGCAATAGCCATTAAAATTTATCTCATGTACATTTTTTCTCCTCAATTTAAAAAAGTAAACATTATAGTCACTAAAAAAAATGTTTCTTTATAATTTCACCCTTAAATTTTTAAAAATTTTATTTTGAATTTTTTAGTCGAGTTTATGAAATTATGAGTCGAGTATTTTCTTATCAAACCAAAAAAATTAATTTTTTCGAGTCAAGTCGAGTGTTGCACTTCCCTACATACAAACACGGATTAAAATTAAAAATTATATTTCTTCCTTACACACAAACCTAAGTTAGTGAACATCTTATCTTGCTTAAAGGACCTAGCGTCTCATTCTACTAGAATAAAAATATGTTCAATATAACATTTCCTTCTGTTTGGGTAGAGATGACAATGGGTCGAGCTTTTAGTAGACCCAAACCTGACTCGACAATAACACAACAAAATATTACTTCGATCCGCCCCCCTTTTAAAATACATTTACACGATCTTAATCCGAACCGAAAATAAAATTAAAATTTTGATTCGTATCCAATCCAACCACTGTTTAGAGAAAAAAAAATCAATCCCAAAACCATTTTTTCAAAATATGATCCTATAAAATTGATCGAATCGAACTTATTGAATTTGGATAAAATTATCATCTTGTGTTAATAAAAACTAATAACTATATTAATGATGACCAGGTAAATATTCAGATGTTTGAGCGAGTATTTAACTTGAACTGAATTTAATTTTTGGAGATGTTTTTGGAAGGAATATTTGCTTTCGTATTCCCCCTGGGTTGTAATCAGTGAAGGGAAGTGCAACACTCGATTTGACTCGAAAAAATAAAATTTTTTGGTTTGATGTGAAAATACTCGACTCAAAAATTCAAAATAAAGTTTGAATTATAAAATATAAATTCCAATAACTCGAATTTTTTAGTAGTTAGTGGACTAAATTTTTAAGTTCGAGTTATTAAATAGGAGCAATTTGGGCACCTAAGTTTCAAAGGGTATACTTTGGGCACCTATTTTTCGTCTAAGCATTTATAATATTATTGTACTAATTTATTGTAAAGTTTTAGGATTGAAAAATGAATTTTTAAAAATTTAAGGGTGAAATTATAAAGAAACATTTTTTTATTAGTGACTATAATGTTTACTTTTTTAAATTGAGGAGAAAAAATGTACATGAGATAAATTTTAATGGCTATTGCAGTAATTTACTCTTATTTTTTTGTTAATTAATTCCGCCACATTAGCAATCCGTTAGGGGACTAACGGACTATAACGTCGGAGTGACCAAGTCTTTACACATCGAAAACGTAGATGACCACTTATTGGCACTTCTCAAAAGTGGTGACTAAATCTGTACAAACGGGAAACGAAAGTGACCCCTGCAGTAGTTTACGTTTTTTTAATTTACCCCCAGTTTCAAACATTTATGTTTGGTCCGCTTCAACCTCAAATCTTGGCCCGTCCCTATTTATAGTTCAAATATATAGAGTCGTGTAAAATTTATTTTACACAGTATCAAATAATTAACCGACATATACTAAATTTATAAACATCTTTCCAAAAACAACAAACAATGTTTTGGATCAAACAAAACAATATTATTGCAAAATGTTAGGTAGTTATGGGTCTTAGTTCACATGCTTATCATCAATTACCTTTCTTCCTGGTTGTTTTTCTTAGTTGGGTTCGATTGTTTAGTTGCGAGACTTGTTTTTATTCGGGTAAACTAACCCAATGACCACCATACTATAGTAAATGTATTAAACTGACCACATTAAAAAAATCGACTCAATTAACCACCCAAACTATTGAAATTGGATCAATGTGACCACCAGCCGTTAATGGGCTAACGGAAGGTGACGTGACAGTTAAAAAATTAAAGGTATAATTGCACATTTGGTCTTTACTATTTACACATTCTTTCAATTTAGTTCTAATTTTAAACTAATAAAATAAATTAATTAGATGGTGACACGTGTCAACACCTTATTGGAGGAACTTAATTATTTATATTTGATATAATAAATTATTTTCCTCCTCCAATCAGGTGGTGACACGTGTCACCACCTATTTAGAGGAGAAAAACAAATTTCAGCATACATGCTGCTAAGGGAATTCGAACTCGGGCATAGTAGAAGCAAAGGCTGTGGTTTTAGGAGGCAGTGGATTAGACATATAAAATAATAAATATAATTTTATATGTGAAATTAAAAAAAAAATAAATGTACTTAACATCCAAGTTGGGTATCAAGAATGTTTTCAGCAGGACCCAACTTGAGGGGAGTGTTGAAGTTAGAAACGGTTATAGGGTTGGTTAGGTAGTTAAGTTTGTTTCTGAATATTGTTAGTTAGTTGTAAATGTTCCTATATATTAAAGTGTTGTACATAACAATGTATTATTATTCAGTGGTAAATCAATAATACATAGACCCATTTTTACATGGTATCACGAGTCTTAGGTTTTTTTTTCACCACTGAATTGGGCTATTTTTTCTCTTCAGTTTTTTGGGTAGCTTACTCCCAAATCCTTCCCATTCTTTGCCCGATTTTCCCTTTTTTCCCCAAATTCTCGGTTTTCTAATCCCTAGTTTTCGATGCCTTCACCGCCAAATTCTTTGACCGATTCCGATTCCGTCATTGATTTCAGCCATCCGTTGTTCCTTCACCCATCTGATACGCCAGGGACTGTTCTTATTTCTAACCAGTTGACCGGAATCGAGAACTACACCATTTGGAGCCGTTCTTTGCGCATAGCTCTTCTTGCGAAGAACAAGCTCGGTTTCATTGATGGAGATTGTAAGCGAACGGACTATTCTTCATCTTCTCTCAAGACGCAGTGGGATCGTTTTAATGCGATCGTGCTTTTGTGGCTCATCAACCCCGTTAGCAAGGAGCTCTCTGCGGGCATTGTTTTTGCCTCCAGTGCTGCCTTAGTCTGGGATGATCTCAAGGAGCGGTTCAACAAGGTTGACGGTTCGCGTGTTTTTTTTCTTCACCGCGAGATTGCGACGCTTACGCAAGGTGAATCTTCTGTTTCAGTTTATTTTACTAAATTGAAACTGTTGTGGGATGAATTTTCTGTATTGGTGCCGTTTTCCACCTGCAACTACGATTTAGCTCGACGCAACTCGGATCATATTGCTAATCAACGGTTGTTTCAATTCTTGATGGGCCTCAACGAGTCTTATGCTACTCTACGGAGTCAGATTCTACTGATGCAACCATTGCCCTCTGTCAACAACGCCTACTCTATGATTGTTCGTGAGGAGTCTCATCGTCTTCACATGTCTGGTGTAGTTCCTTCTTTCGAGTCTACTGCCCTTTATTCTAATGTCTCCAACACACGAAAGAAGTTCTCGGGGATATGTGATTACTGCAAGATTAAAGGACACAAAAAGGAATCGTGTTATCGTCTTATTGGATTCCCCTCTGATTTCAAGTTCAACAAAAGGCGTGGTTCTCAGGTTGCGTTGACTGTGGCTTCTTGTGATATATTTACTATTGATGGTTCTTCTCCTCCAGCATTCACTTCTGATCAGCATTCCCAGCTTCTTGAGCTCTTGAATCGAAGCTCTATTTCAAATTCCTCTGTGAATTTGGCAGGTATTTTTCCTTTTTGCTCTCTTGTTCATTCCTCTTTGCAATTGATTATGTAGTGTCTAAGTTGTCTAGCTTGGTTGATTCTCATCCTTGCATACCCAATTCTCATTTTGTTCAACTTCCAAATGGTAAATCTTCCTTTGTATCTCATATTGGTTCTGTAAATTTACCAAATGGTCTTGTATTGTCTGATGTGTTGTTTGTTCCAAATTTCACTCACAATTTGATCTCTATTTCTAAACTCACCAAAGATTTGAATTCTACTGTTCATTTCTTTTCTGACTTCTGCATTTTGCAGGATCTCTCAAGTGGCATGATGAGGGAGATTGGTAGGAAATTTAGGGGACTTTATTTCCTCCAATCTTCTTTTTTTCTGCTTGATTCTGCTTGTAAGTCTGTTGCTTCTGATATTTCTCATTCTAATGCTTTGCATTCAGTTCCTCAAATTCATACATGTAAATCTTTGAATTCTAATAAAACTACAATATGGCATGCTCGTTTAGGGCATGTTCCTATTCCTCAATTATCTCGTTTACCTATTTTTAACAATTCTTCTTTAGATATCAATTGTTTAAATGATTGTACTATCTGTCCTTTAGCTAGGCAGTCTAGATTATCTTTCCCTATTAGTGCCTCTTCTTCTACTGCACCTTTTAATCTCATACACATAGACATTTGGGGCCCTTATAGGTTGTCTACTCATTCAGGACATAGATTCTTTTTAACAATAGTTGATGACTTTTCTAGGATGACTTGGGTGTACTTACTGAAATTAAAAAGTGATGTTGTTCTTTCTCTCAAAACCTTCCTCACAATGGTTCAAAATCAATTTTCCACCACTGTCAAAATCATTAGAAGTGATAATGGTCGCGAGTTCTTTAACTCAGAGTGTTCATCCTTGTTTTTATCCTTAGGCATTATCCACAAAAGTTCCTGTGTTCATACTCCTCAGCAAAATGGAGTTGTTGAACGAAAACATAAACATCTTCTTCAGGTTGCTAGAGCTCTTTGTTTTCAATCTCAAATTCCTTTAAAATTCTGGGGTGAATGCATTTTAACTGCTTGCTACATTATAAATAGACTTCCCTCTTCTGTATTATAGTGGAAAACACCTTTTGAGCTTCTCTACAAGAAATCTCCATCTTATGATCATTTTCGTATTTTTGGTTGTTTGTGCTTTGCTACAAACTTAGTTCCCTCTGATAAATTTGCTTCTCGTGCTTCTCCTTGTATTTTTCTGGGATATGCCCCTACTCAGAAGGGTTATATTCTTTTTAATCTTGTTTCCAAGGTTTTGTTTGTTAGTCGTGATGTCAAATTTTTTGAGAATCAGTTTCCTTTTCATTCTTCCTCTCCTTTTTTCCCACTGTTTCTTCTTTTTTCCTTCATCTGTTTCTATTCCAGACTCCGAATTTTTAGTTTTACATCTCCCTGTATCCACCCCTGAATCTACATCAATTCGTATTCCTGAACCAACATCAGCTCCTATTCCTGAACCTACATCAGTTCACATTTCTGAACCTATATCAGTGCCAAACTCTGCACCATCATCATCTTCAAACCCTGAACCTTCATTACCTTCAAATCCTACACCTATATTACTTTTAAACCCTGAACCTGTTTTAGATACTACTGCATCTTTTTTTGAGCCTTCACTTAGTTATGTTCCCAATGTTTCAGTAAGTGCACCTTATGTTGTTCCTAGGAGGTCTATTCGTGTGTCCAAACCTCCTCCTTGGTTACAAAATTATACTAATTTGTGTCTTTCTTATTCCTCTTCTCTTGTTGTTCAATACCCTTCTTCTTTGTCTCTTTCTCATTTGCCTTCTCATTCTCAAGTTTTCTTGACTTCCATTTCTGCATCCTCTGAACCTCAGTCCTTTTCTGATGCCAGTCAAAATCCTCTTTGGGTTAAGGCAATGGCTGATGAAATTCTTGCTTTACAATCAAACAATACTTGGTATCTTGTTCCATTGCCTCCTGGAAAAGTTGCTATTGGATGCAAGTGGGTTTATAGGATTAAGTACAAGGCAACAGGTGAGGTTGAACGGTACAAAGCTCGCCTTGTTGCTAAAGGATATAATCAGAAGGAAGGTATTGACTTTGTGGACACTTTTTCCCTGTGGTGAAAATGGTCACTATTCGCACCATTTTATCTCTTGCTTCTATGTTTCATTGGCCTATCTACCAGATGGATGTTTTTAATGCTTTTCTTCAAGGAGATCTGTATGAGGAAGTGTACATGGATCTTCCTGATGGGTTTTGCAGTCAGGGGGAGAATTTGGTGTGTAGACAGCAAAAATTCTTATATGGACTCAAGCAGGCTTCAAGACAGTGGAATATGAAGCTCACTGAAGCTCTTACTTCTGCTGGTTACATTCAGAGTAAGCATGATTATTCCATGTTCATAAAAAAACAGAAGGATAAAATTGTAATGATTCTGGTTTATGTTGATGATTTGTTGATTACTAGAAATGATGAAGTTCTGGTTCAAGAGTTGAAGCAAATTCTGAATGATCATTTTAAGATGAAAGATTTGGGTCATCTGAGATATTTCCTAGAAATTGAAGTGCTTAGGTCAGAAGAAGGGATACTAATGAATCAAAGAAAGTATGCCTGTAACCCCCTCGTCCCGGTCTGGCCGGATGACCGGTCCGAGTGGGCCACACGGGGAAAACTGAAGCGAAACCCGTTAAGGTTCCCCCTCGATTAGCAACCCTATTTTTTTCTTTTTATTTTAATCTTGTCTAGAGGATTGTTAAGTCCTAAGTGATTCACAACAGCGGAAAACATCCAAAGAAAGATCACATTCGAACCACAACCATACATACTAGTCTATTTTTAAGCTTACAGGGCAGACCGTATCGGTACCCTAACTAGGGGTATCGATACGCCCTGACCAGGTCAACCCCAAGAGTCAACTCCAGGAAGACCGTACCGATACAGCCCTTGAGCGTATCGATACGCCCTTCTCGGTCAACCCTTCTTGGTCAACGGAGTAGACCCGTATCGATACTCGAGAACCCTGTATCGGTACGCACTACTCGTTCCCACTTCTCCAAATTCCAATAACTTTGGAGGGTATCGATACCCTTAGGGTATCGGTACGCCAGGCAAAATTCGTGGCCTTTGGGCAAGGCCGTATCGATACGGCCTTCAGGCGTATTGATATGCCCTGCTCTGCAATTCCACCAATTTCAACTTGGTGACCTCAAACACGACTCTAGATGCATTTTTAGACTCTCCTATGCACATACAAACATTTAAGCAATCATACTTGAGCCAAAGGAAGCATCCAAACATGACACAAGGCATCCATACATGGCATTCCAACAAAAGAGCAAATTAAGCATTTAAGGTCATACATAAAGGCTCAAAAGGCCAAAATGGCACAAGTCAACATATAGGAGTGTAGAACTTATGTTTTGATATAATAATTGAAAAATGTTTTGGACTAATTTGAAAAGAATTTAAAACTTGGTTCTAAGTCCAAACAACTTGAATTTATGTTTGAGGTATTTTAAGAGGTTTTTGGCAAAGATTTTTCATGTTTTAAACAGCCAAACTTGTGTTTTCAAGTCACCAGTATCGATACGGTTGTACCCGTACCGATACCTTTTTGGCTCAGTTTGGCCACTGTCAAAACCCGTATCGATACGAGGGTTTAGGGTATCGATACGGACCGGCGTCGTTTCGATACGCCACGTCAGCGTACCGATCCCTGTTCAACTACCCAACGGCTATTTCCCAATGGCTATTCAAATATGGACCCGTACCGATACGCCCTCAAGCGTATCGATACGCCTCAGCTGGCAAGAGCTCAACGGCTAGTTCCTATGAAGGCCGTATCGATACCGTTCTACGTGTATCGATACCCCTGTGCTGGCAAAAGCCCAACGGCTATTTCTTCAAGAAGGCCGTATCGATACCGTTCCACGGGTATCGATACTGGTAGCTGCAGAACAGCATTAATGAAGGGAAATAAAGTCCTCAACGGCTCCAATTCATCCCCAACGGTCCTAAACGGCTATAAACTCATTTGGGAGTATAAAAGGGACCTCCAAGCATCAAGAGAAGACAAATGCTTCAATTGTCAATCAACAAATGATCAAGAAATTGTCTTAGTGCTTTAAGTGTCATTTCTTGTATAGACAAACACTAGTGAGCCAAAATTGTCAAATTTGCTCAAGTGTTTTAGGTTTTGGGTGAGTGCTTAATTGTGCAAACAAACACCTATTAGAGGTTTTAAGTTTGCTTTCATTTGTCTCTTTGTAAAAGAGAGTTTTGATCAAGGCTTGGGTAGAAGCTTGATCGGTTGTAAGGGTTTCCTCCTAATCCTAGAAAAGGGGACGAATCGATTAGTGGATTGATTGTGAAATCCTTAGTGGGAAGCTAAGGTAGTGGATGTAGGTGATTGTTAGAAGGCCGAACCACTATAAATCATTGTGTCTTTAATCTTTCTAACTTCCAAAAACCTTCCACCCAAATATCCAACTCTCCACCACTTGGTGAGCATATATTGGTTGATTGAATTGAGCTCCACTCAACCCAACAAGGAGGTTTGCACTCACACACACAAGGCAACCTAAACATCTAAAGGCATGCCACCACACACAAACATACATCATAGCATATCATGCTTTACAAAACATGGTCAATCCAAAACATCAACATACATGAGTCATACATAGCTCATACAAATACCCTTGCCACATTGCTAACTAGTACGAAATTAACAACCGTACTTGAGCCACAAACTTGGAAAGCCCTTTTTGCCTTGCTCCGAGCTAACACCACGCTAATGATCTGCATTGTTGAAAATTGAGAGCGTAAGCTATAAGCTTAGTGAGGGTGCTCTAAAACGAAAAACATCAACAATGCAGGGTTCAAGCATGTAAATCCTAATCTCACATACATCATACATTGGTAAAGTAATCGAGTAGACCTAGCTAGTCTTTCAAGTGTCATAATATGGTTTCTCATATCCTACCAAGCTCAATCATCATGTAACAACACAACATATCAACATCATATATCACAAACACATGAACAAGTTTAATTGGCCACTATTAATTACCCGGATGTGCGGATTTAAATCTCAACATCACTTTACCTCGGTGGGATTACACTCATCACCGGACCTTGCATGTGCGGGATTCCACTCATCGCCACATGCCCTACGGATGGGATTCCACTCATCATCCCGTAGAAATATATATAAGCTTCCGGTGGAATATTACATCACCGTACTCCTCCTTGATGACTTAACACCATCAAGGCCACGTACGTTTTGACTCAATTTGTGTGCACACTAATCCTAATGATCGATCATTTACAACCGGTAATTTATTTAGTGCCAATTTTCATAACCACATCACATATCATCAACCACATCCCATGCTCATCACATATATACATTTCATGATATACATGCACCAATTAACCACATTTCACAAGAGCATAGATAGGCAAATACACAATAGCACTTAAGGGAACTCAATGGCTAAGATTAACAACTTGAAATAAAGAAATGGCCTACCAAGCACATTCCACACACACACTCTACACACACTCGAACCAAACTTTAAAACAAGTTTGAAACCACTCACCGCCCTTCCTTAGCAACCGAAACAAATCCCCCTACGAGCCCGATTTCGATCCCGATGCCTCTCCAACGCTTCCTCTTGCTTCTAGCCAAACAAAACACATCCATTACTTTACAATTCAATGCTAAAACTCAACTGTCATCTCATTTCACAGACACAAGCCAACTTCAACCGAATTCCAATCCAAAAATACCCATTTTCGAGCTCCCCTAAAACCTAGCTGAAAATTCCATTTCCAAACATCCAAAAGACTCCCAAATGATCCCAAAACACCCTCCGAACCTATATAAACCATCAGCCCTTTGTTTTCAACCTAAAACCCACCAAAAAAACAAGTTTCGATACCTTTAAAATTACCTCAAAACCCCATTTCGGGTTTTCAACAAAACTCAACCAAATTGACATATGATATACATTTTAGTGTGGAGAATCAAAAACCCAACTCCATATTTCGAAATAAAAAGGAAATCTTCATAAAAACTCAAACTTTGTCAAAACCCTAACATTTCAAAAGCTCATATTTTTGAAATCTAAAACTATGGATAGATAAAGGGTGAAGAGGAGAGTGAGAATATGATTTTACCTTTCAAAAACACCTTGAAATAATGAAGAGACCCAATGGAATAGTAACCTAAGCTTGGGAGGGTTTTGAAGATGGTGTTTGGGCATCCAACGTTGGAAATGGGTGGGAGAAAGAAGATGATGACTTTTGTTCTAAAGTTGTCTTGCTTTTTAAAATTTTTGGGTCAAATTACTCCTTTAGTCCCTCATCTTTTTACTAAAGCCCAAATAGGTCTTAATTTAGGTTGAATTGATTTTATTTAATTTTATTGACTCGGACTATAAACCCGACTAACTCCTAACCCCAAAACACGGGCGTTACAATGCCCTTGAATTGATCAAAGATGTTGGGTTAGAGAATGCTAAATGAGCTTTGACTCCATTAGAGCAAAATTTACAATTGACTTCAGTTGTTTTTTATCAGGATTTGCAATCTGATACTGAAGATGAGTTAATGGAGGACAAGTCAGTTTATCAGAGGATCATAGGGAGGTTGATTTATCTGACTTACACAAGACCCGACATTACTTTTGATGTTAATACTTTAAGTCAATTTATGCATCAGCCAAAATGATCTCACATGGAAGCTGCTTTAAGAGTGGTGAGGTACATTAAGAAGGAACCTGGCATGGGAATTCTGTTGAAGGCTTCTGCTGATTGCAAGATGACAGCATACTATGATTCAGATTGGGCTTCCTGCCCGATGTCTAGGAAATCGATTATAGGTTTTTGCATTAAGCTTGGGGAATCCTTAACCTCATGGAAGTCGAAGAAACAAAATGTTGTTGCAAGATCTTCTGCTGAAGCAGAATATAGAGCCATGGCAGTGGTCACTTCTGAAGTAGTCTGGCTAAGAGGCTTGCTAGAAGAGTTGACTTTGAAGAAGCTAGAACCAGTGAAGCTTTATTGTGATAGCAAGGCAGCACTCCAGATAGCTGCAAATCTAGTATTTCACGAAAGAACAAAGCATATAGAAATCGACTGTCATTTCGTGAGGGAGAAGTTGCAACAAGGAATTTTGCAAGCTGAACATATCTCAACATATGAACAGCTGGCAGATATCATGACAAAGGCTTTGGGGAGTCAACAACACTACTACTTAACATCCAAGTTGGGTATCAAGAATGTTTTCAGCAGGACCCAACTTGAGGGGGAGTGTTGAAGTTAGAAACGGTTGTAGGGTTGGTTAGGTAGTTAAGTTTGTTTCTGAATATTGTTAGTCAGTTGTAAATGTTCATATATATTAAAGTGTTGTACACAACAATGTATTATTATTCAGTGGTAAATCAATAATGCATAGACCCATTTTTACAAAAACAATAAGACATATATGCTGAAATTTGTTTCATAACACAATATTGTTCTTAGTGCAGTGGCTAACCCACTATCTTTGCTTCTACAATGCCCGGGTTCAAATCCCCTTAGTAGCATGTATTCTAAAATTTGTTTTTCTCCTCTAAATAGGTGGTGACACGTGTCAACACCTTATTGGAGGAATTTAATTATTTATTTTATTAGTTTAAAATTAGGGCTAAATTGAAAGAATGTGTAAATAGTAAAGACAAATGTGTAATTATAGCTTTAATTTTTTAACTGTCACGTCACCTTTCGTTAGCCCATTAACGATTTGTGGTCACATTGATCCAATTTCAATAGTTTGGGTGGTCAATTGAGTCGATTTTTTTAATGTGGTCATTTTAATACATTTACTATAGTATGGTGGTCATTGGGTTAGTTTCTCCTTTTTATTCTAGGTGGTGTTACACTCTTTTCCTACAATTAAGATTAATGATGTTTTTAATAACTCTCACAATCCATGTTTTAGGTCTGTATGATTCACTATTTAATACCATTAGTTATTAATTCAATGAAAAAATGTTGTAGTCTTTGTTTTTTTAACAATTTTTACTTAGGGGAGGGGCAGGGGAAGGGGGAATTTTGCTCCTAATGAATCATGAACCCGCAACTTAAGGGAAGGAAAACGAGTCAACTGAAGACTTTAACCACATGCTCTAGAGATTGTTGACGGCCTTTGTTTTTGAGTTCATCACAATCTTAGGCATACTGATTTTTTAATATATATATAAGACAATACATAATATCAGAATGTTCAACTTTCGATTTTCGGTTCAACAAGTTAGATGAACATATATAGTATTTCTTGTCTATTGACGAGTTGCTTAGTTGGATGGTAAAAATAGGACCCCTCTATGGAATTGCTGGAATTCCAGCAATTACAATGTGCATGGAAAAAAGGAAAAAAATGCTCTCCACGGGAATTTGGAAACGTCTCGCCGCGGAACAGGAAAACACCACCGGCCGGAAAAGTGCATCACATACAGGAAATAATTCGGAACAACGAGACCAGGAATATCAGCAAGTTTGGACTCTATTCATCGGTGGCCTCTCTCAAACAATCCACTGGAAAGGATTGTGGCAAGTGTGTGATAGACATGGGGTGGTCAAAGATGCGTTCATCCCGAACAAACGGGCCAGAGATGGACAGCGTTTTGGTTTCGTTAGATTGGCGTCGAAGGAAGATGCAAACAGGGTGATAGAGCGATTAAACGGTAAATGGATCTACGGCGGCCGATTGAGAATTTCTATGGCGTGGAAGGGTAAAACAGTGTGGTACCGTAAGAGAGGGGGAAACACGGCACAACAAGAGAAGAAGGAAAAGGAGGAATCAAGAAAATCAGAGGCGTCGATAGGAAGCGAAGAAGTGAAACAAAACAGATCGAAAGTAATAGGGATAGTGGACGAAGATAAATGGGCAATTTTACAATGGTGTGCGGTGGGCTGGTGCCTGAATCCATGCAGCATAAAGACTCTAGCGGAACGATTGGAGGTAGATAAACACGATGGCTTCTCTATCATGCGATTATTCGGTTCAATAATCTTGTTAATGTGTACATCGGCACTCATCCGCGATAAAATCATGCAAATTGATCGTGTGAAAGAATGTTTCACGGAGGTAGAAAAATGGTCTCCAACGATCAAAGTGGAATTACGACGGGTATGGTTGTCGATAATCGGTCTACCGATACACTTATGGCACAAAAGGACCTTCATGAACATTGCAAACATATGGGGCGTGTTGAATGGACGATGCGACGGAAACACCATCTTCATTTGATAGCAGTCGAATTATGGTAGAAACATCCACATTCAATAGGATTGAGGAACAAATTGAAGTTCAATTTGAGGGGGAATCATATACAGTTCGCGTGTTAGAAATGGATGGCACTTCCCCCGAGGTGGAATGCGATTGTGGGGAAATAGATTCATCGGACGATGAAGGAAGTAGTGATAACAATACACCACCGCCTAAGAGAGTTGAAAACGTAGTGGATGCAGCAACAATACAGGAAACTACAAACCCGGTTCTATGGCTTGCGAATGAAGCATATCAACAGGGAGATTCATCCGAAAAAGATCTACATTCTGATCGGAATTGCATTGACGAACAAGGGGCATCAAACAACTCTACTCGATCGCCGGACAGGCCATCAGAGAGCCTGTCGGCAAAGACAATGGAGGCGGCGGAAAGAAGCCTGCGCGGGGAGAAGGATGGTGGTGAAAGGAGTCCTACAGAGATAGGAGACATTCAAAATTGCAAGAGTTTGGATATAGCGGGAATTGCTAATTTTAAAAATAGTGATTCAAATGAACTGGAGTCTAATCTTCAATCTGTGGATAATTCAGAATTTAATTCTAAATTAAATTCGAAATTAAAATATTTTCCTCCTATCTTTTCGACAAGTGCACAGTCAGATTTGAGCAAAACCGAAGTTGTTCAGGTGGGTCAGGCTTATTGCAAGATTAGACGATTTTTAGGGGGCAATTTGGAAGCTTGTCGGTCCTATAGAAAAAAGAAGAATAGCCGATTGACTAAAGTCAGCCAAGAAATATTGAATAAGGGAAGATTGGATGACGGGCAAGCAACAAAAAATATTGAAATAGAAGCAATTGAAACGGTGAAGCTGGGTTCATTGATTGGGGTTAATTCCAACGGCAGGGAAGAATAGATTATTCGAGACATTTCAAGAGTGATTAGCGGCAATCGACGGGGTTTGTGACTCATGAAATTGCTATCGTGGAATGTTAGGGGCTTGGGAGGGAGTACTAAACGACGGTTTGTTCGAGATGTGATAAGGAAATATAACGCGGATATGGCAATGTTACAAGAAACAAAGCTGGAGGAGTGTCCGAATTTGTGGCTAGCAAGTCTTTGGGGAACCGATACTTTCGAATCGGTGATCGCGCCATCAATAGGTGCGTCGGGCGGCATTCTAGTGATATGGGAGGTAAGTAAATTTAAAATAGAAGTGATTGAGATTGAACGTAATTTCATTGTGATGAGAGGTAGATGGCTGCATGATGATTTCTGTTGTGGTCTAGTCGTGGTATATGCACCATCCGACTTGGAAGGGCAGCAAGCTGTATGGGCAGCGATTTTGAGTAAGATTAGCAATCAAGAGGGCCCGTGGTGCATAGCGGGAGATTTTAACGCCATATTACTTGAGTCGGATAGAATTGGCACTTCAGACAGGAATATGGCAATGGAAGCTTTTGGTGACTTTGTGTTACAAGCAGGGTTGATGGATTTACCACTTTTTGGGAAGCGGTTTACATGGTTTTGACCAATGAAACGTTGTAGCCGAATTGATAGATTCTTGATATCGACAAGTTGGATGGATGCTTTCAGCCAAATTCAGTAAGAGGCGCTACCACGGGGTGTATCCGACCACACGCCTCTATTGTTGAAGTGTGATGAGAACGATTGGGGTCCACGTCCGTTCCGGTTTTATAATTGTTGGATGGAGGGTAGGTACCATATGAGGCAAATTTTTGAAGAATGGATTCGGCTAACTAAGCTGGATATTGGCACGGTAAATATCATGGTGAAACTGCGACATTTGAAGCTATTTTTGAAACAGTGGAATCGGGACAGCTTTGGGGATGTGAATGAGATAATATCTGAGATGCAAGACAAAATTGACCGTGCGGACATAACGGCAGCTACATCTAATGTGGAAGAGGAATTAGAAGACGAAAGACGACAATGGTTGCAAGCTTTATGGAAAGCTATGAGGCACAAGGAGGCGATGTGGAGACAAAAATCACGTGCAACATGGTTACGATTGGGAGATCAAAATACAGCATATTTCCACCGTTCCGCTAAGCTGAGAGCGGCAAGAAATTTTATTCCAGGTTTCATGGTTAACGAAAATTGGATAAATTCGCCACCACTCATGCGAAGTCATGTAGTTCAATTTTTTATGAAACATTTCTCTTGCGACAAGAGGGAATGTGCATGGAATTTCGAGGGGAATTTCAGGCAGTTATCGCAGGCAGCTAGGGGGGATTTGGTGGCGGCATTTTCTTTGGAAGAGGTCCATGGCATAGTGAGGGGTTGTGATGGTTCGAAGGCACCGGGACCGGATGGTTTCACGTTGGATTTCTATAAAAAAGGGGTGGGAGGTGCTCAATGGCGATATCCTACGCTTCTTTGACAATTTTCATGCTAGTGGGCGGTTACCAAAGGATGTGAATTGCACGTTCATTGTCTTAATTCCTAAGGTAACATCCCCCACGACACTTGGCGAATATAGGCCTATATGCTTAGTAAATTCGGTGTATAAAATCTTAGCAAAATGTCTTGCGACTCGACTTCAGGCGGTTTTGGGGGATTTGATAAGCGATACACAATCAGCATTTATAAAAGGTCGCCAATTAGTAGATGGAGTTCTCTTAGCACTCGAGGTGGTGCATTCTTTACGACAACGGGGCGCAAGTGGCTTTTTATTGAAGCTTGATTTCGCCAAGGCGTATGATTGCGTTAGTTGGAATTTTTTGGATGAGGTGTTAGGAAGAATGGGCTTCTGCGACATATGGCGACAATGGATTCAGGAATGTATTAGCTCAGTCAGGTTATCGGTGCTTCTCAATGGTAATGCCACCAAAGAATTCAGAATAGGTAGAGGCTTGAGACAGGGATGTCCGTTATCACCGTTGCTTTTTGTGATAGTCGCGGAAGCAATGCATTTGATGCTGCGAAGGGCTAAATCAGGGGGTTTAATTCGCGGAGTGGAAGTAGCGGCTGGGATATTTGTGACACATTTGCAGTTTGCCGACGATACACTACTGTTTTTTGAGGGTTCATTAGAGGTCGCGCAAAACGTGAAACGGATCCTGCATTGTTTTCAACTTTGCTCGGGGTTGAAGATTAATTTCGGCAAAAGTTCCTTGTATTCAATTGGCATAGAGGATACTTTGAGCATTAACGTGGCCGAAGTAATGGGATGTCGGAAAGCTGAATTTCCGTTCATTTATTTGGGATTTCCAATAGGTTCAAGTCCGCGGATGATAGCTACTTGGGAACCGGTAATTGCAAATTTTCGACGAAAATTAGCGGGATGGAAACGGTCATCTTTGTCTTTTGCGGCTCGGGTGGTTTTGGTTAATTCGGTGCTGTCTTCATTGCCGATATTTTATATGGGGTTGTTCGTCGCCCCTAAAGGGGTAATTGAGAGGATCGACAAAATTCGAAGAGCTTTCCTATGGGGGGGAGTCGGTTTGGAACGAAGGATGAGCAGAGTAGGGTGGGAGATGGTATGTCGTCCGAAGCAATTAGGGGGTTTGGGGGTTGCGGATTTGCGAGTCAAGAACCTGGCGATGCTTTCAAAATGGGTGTGGAGATATGCGAGAGATAGAGATTCACTATGGCGGCGTTTGATAGTAGCAAAATATGGAGAACATCTGCAATGGTGGCGTTTCAACACGGAAAAGATGTCGTCGATGTCGCTTGTATGGCGACAAATTGTAGCACTCTCAAGCGATGTAAAGGTTGAAAAACATATGGGAATGACCGGTTTTTTATGGAAACTTGGTGATGGTAGATCAATACTTTTTTGGTTTGATCCGTGGGTCGATCAAGCAGCCATAAAAGATGTATTTCCGCGCTTATTCTCGTTGGCTTGTGACAAATTAGCAAGGGTGTGTGATTATATGGTGGAGGGCACTTTATCACATCACATATGGGCAGAGTTCTTTAGACGTCCATTGCGAGTTTTTGAGTTAGAAATGCTACGCGATTTAATTAAGATGGTGTCAAATTTTCGCGTATGGGAAGGCAAACTAGACATGTTAATTTGGAGGCCGGACGAGCGTGGAATTTTTTCGGTTGGGACTTTATCGAAACTGCTCATGTTCGACAAGGCGGGGGAGATGGAGTTTGGTGATTGTTTCGCTTGGAAGGTACTGGTGCCGCCGAAAGTTCAAGCTTTCTTATGGTTTACATGGTTGCGTCGTCTACCCACTACCGATTTCTTGCGAGCACGTGGGATCCCACTGCCGGATGACCAAGGCCGATGCCCTTGGTGTGCGATGGTCGAGGAAAACATTGCTCACATCCTCTACGAATGCCCTTTTGCGCAATCAGTATGGCTATGGATGCGCCAATGGTGGGGAATTGAATCCAGCTTACCGGTTAGTTTCGATACATTCTTCGTTCTTGATTTTCATAGTATTTTCACGGGATGCATGAAGTTGTGGTGGATAGCATGTGTTGCTGCTGTGTTGTGGTCATTATGGATTGCAAGGAATGAATTTATTTTTCGTGGGAAACGATGGAATTTGGCTGAATTATGCTTCTTGATTAAATTGAGATCGTATTATTGGATCAAAGCGGATAGGCGGGGTGAATTGGTACCCGAGGCAGTTTGGTGGACTTGTCCTTCCAAAATTGAGGTTACTGTCCTTCCAAAAAGGGTGAAGGGGGGAAGGTGCTGGCAGCCCCCGTTACGAAATGTGTTAAAATTTAACACGGATGGATCGGCGCAGGGAAAACCGGGTCTGGCAGGTTTTGGTGGTGTGCTACGAGATGCAGACAGTCGTATTTTGGGTCTTTTTTCAGGACCTTTAGGGGTGATGGATTCGAATGAAGCAGAGGTACGAGCGATAGCTTTTGCCTTGGGTATAATACAGGAAAGGGAATGGCGACATGGTTGTGTGATTTTGGAGTCGGATTCTCAAGTCGCGTTGAGTTGGATTACTCAGTCCGCAAAACGACCTTGGCGGCTTTGGGAGGTATTTTTGGCAATTGATCAGGCTTGTCAAGTCATTTATGATATCCAATTCTGCTATGTGCCGAGGGAAGCGAATGGATTTGCGGATGCATTGGCGAAAGAGGGAGTAGATAGACTTTCGATGTTTGTGGCATGTTTGTAACTTGGCTTTATGTGCTTTTTTCTTTTGTAATCGACGGATCGTATCGTACTCTTTTCCTCCAATAGGTTTAGGGAGGTTTTTAACGAGGCGTGCGATTTCGTCAAGCTGTATGTTTTTTTCTCTAATTTAATAAAAACATACGGTTGCCGATCAAAAAAAAAGTATTTCTTGTCTTCATTGAGTTTCAACATTCTTTTCCATGAACCCAATAAGTAGTATCGATAGAAAAGGGGATGATGTTTATCTTAGAAGACTCAGGTTCAAATCGCTTTGTTTGCAAGGTGTGTTCAGACATATACTATATTGTAATCACCTTAAGACTTAAAATAATATTCTCCTCCATTGATATGCATTGCAATTAACCCTATTAATTAAATATGCAATCATAATAATCACGATACTATAAATTTTTTTAACTATATTCAAATTAGATTTGGGGCTTGTATGATTAACCCTTTAAATAAAATTATATTTGTGGAGTAAAAGTAAAATTTATATCAGTAGTCGCAATTTAAATCTACATTAAAAGAAAGAAAGAAAGAAAGAAATGAAAATGGAAAAGGGTGAAAAAGGGTGATTTGGGGGTTGTGGAATACATTAAAAAGAAGCATGTGGTTGGAGAGGATTATGATCACATGGTATGCGTATGAAGACATGCACATGAAGGCCCACAATGTTAGCTCAAAAACAAACACGTCTCTTAAAGCTCACTTGCAATCAAACCCCAACTTGGTAACATAAACATGAACCCTTATTTCCCTCCTCTCTTTACTCTGCGTTTGATAATTTTAGACACGATACGATCAGAGTTGTCTCGAATATTTTCAAAGTTTTAAGCGAAAATTTAAAATTAAGTCTCATGTAAAACGAAAGCATATTTATTACTATGAACAATTAATTTAATATTTTATCAACAAACTATTATTTTCATTGTTTCATTTAGAAAACACCTTAAATACAAGAATATGATACGAATACATGCTTAGTTTTTAATTAAAAATCAAACCCTTTTTATGTCCAACTATGCTTTCTCCAATGCACTTGTCTTCTTCACGTCCAACATCACCATCTTTGTTATTGTATGGGTGTGGTCCTTCTCACCTCTTTATATTTCTCTTATTACTTTCTTCAGTTCTTCATATCTTATATCTAACACTACTCCACTTCTACTCTTCTTCCTCCTCCTCCTCCTCCTTCCTTTTGCCTTTCTTGCCAAACCAAAACCATTTTTGTTGTGAATTTGCATATTTCGAGCTTTCTAAACCCTAGGCTTACACCCAAGGCAAGAACGTCTCTCGGTTTTTGGTCATTATTCGGGTGTTATTAGTAATTTTCCCGACATGTCTAGCAGAAGGTCGAGGCAGTCGAGTGCAGGTGTTTCAAGAATTTCCGATGATCAGATCATTGAACTTGTCTCAAAGTTACGCCAGCTTCTTCCTGAGATTCGCAATAGACGTTCCGATAAGGTACATATTGTCAATATATCAAATATTTTTTATATGGTATTGTAACGTATAAAATGATGATGAATTTTCCTGGTGCATGCGCCACATGGGAATAGTACATTTCAGTTAAAATAATGATACTATAGTCCTCGAAAATACAGTTTGAAAACTTGACCCCGGACATCAAGGAAACACATTTCCTAGGTTTCAGCTCCTCCTTGACTTGAAACAATGCATGCTTTGACTCTAAGTACACCGTTTCAAACTCAGTAAAAAAATAACGATCATAACATCACCTTGCGATTATTATTTAAATATAATGCACAAGCACACAATAGTCTACTTTGTCGACTATGGGTCGGAATCGAAATATCGAATTAATCGAATTCCGGTGCAGGTATCGGCATCCAAGGTCTTACAAGAGACTTGCAATTACATCAGAAGCTTGCATAGGGAGGTGGACGACCTAAGTGAGCGGCTGTCGCAGTTGTTGGCCACCATTGATGCGGATAGCGCCGAGGCTGCTATAATTAGGAGTTTAATCATGTAATATATATGTATGTAAACCAATGTTGTTTTTATTATTAAGTTTTCTGCCTTTGTAGTACTTTCTTATTACTAGGTTTTGGTCACTAGATCAAACAAATTAAAATTAGAATATTATATAATATTTGTATTTACTGTAACATCCTTAAGAGTGGTTTAATAATTATTTGAATTTTCTCTGCTTATCTTTTTCGATTTACGGTGACGTTTCTGACTCAGTTTTCTATTAGACCAAGTAAAAGTGTTACATTTACATAGTTTAAATTTCCCTCATGTGGCAAGGGTTTGCAATCTAATTACCTAATTTGTATGATAAAATGACTTGCACTAGCAAAGCTCTTTAATTGATTGGCAATATATTTTTTTATTTCCTAATATATCCATTAGAATGAAATTCGCGATTAATTTTCTACGTTCTGTACGTCCATATAAAAGTAGACACTACTACTTTTTCTTCGAATTCGGATAAGACAAGCTTAATTAAATTTTAATCCCTACGTATTCTTTTTGTTTGAGGAATATATTTAAATCCCATAATTAATTATATACTAATCCACATGAAATCAATATGATTTGATATTAACAAAGAGAAGCAAATTAGGAGAATACATTTTGTGTCGATCCAATATCTTTATGTCGGTAAGTTGGGATCAAGTGTGTTATAATTTGCTCCAAAATTATCATTAGTGAGTGATTTGATGGAAGATTAATTAAGTTTTTTTCCCTAAGCATGCATGCCCTACATGTTACAAGATTTTCTTTTCTTGTTTGTTTTATTTAATCAAATATAATATTCTTCGGTAACAAATAAATTTGATTGTCAATTATTTGTTTAAGAATGATAACATAAACCGAATTAAAATTTGATTCTCGCGATATAAATTTAAGAAAAAAATGATAATCAGAAAACGAAATCACTTTCGTTGTTGTAGAATCTTTGATCACAAGTGTCATAGGCAAATATTGACTTCATAAATCCGACCCCTCAGAATACCCCATCCGAAGTCTAAGTCACTAGGAACATGTTGTACTATTGTCTCATAAGCCTGCTCATCTTTTAGTAAACAACTAAACATGATTTGATTCGAAAGGACCACGATATCGATCGACATAACTCGATTTCCCAAAGTTCATCATATAATATCAACTTAAGCAGATTCTGTAGTAAATTAAACTATGTATATATACATACATGAAATAAGAACTAAATCTGATTTGATCTGAAAAAAATAATGATATCGATCAGCGTAATCGACGATGCTCGATTATTGAAAGTCTGGATGAAATAATAAAATGGTGAGTTTATATGAATCTGAATGAAATTTAAGTCCAAAAACAACAAAAAAGCAGCTATAACGAAATGATAGTCATGTCTTAATCAAGTGCAATAGCTTTGAATAATTATCTTGATGAATCATGCTTACCTTAGCATGAGGAAACCCATGCAACAATTTCAGTTTGTTAAATATATGATATATTACACATCAATGAAACTGGGACATGCATGTCGATGAAAGTCTTTAATTTTAGATGTGAGAGCTTCATTTTTAGTATTGTTTTATTGCAAAAGTTGGAAATTTAGTAGGCTATGCATTAAATATGTATAATATATTTTATATTACGAGAGACGGAGTCAGAATCAAACAATATGAGATAAAATTGTTTAATTTTAAAATTAATATGGACCTAATAGGTATTTAATATTCTAAGATCTGAGAGGGACATACTTAATTTGACGAGTATTAAACTAACAAAGACTAAAATTATCGTTAGATAAAAAATTAGAAGTACGAATACTTCATTTAGTTTCACACTTTTTGGATCATTGGAAGTGTGAGAATTAATGGCCTAGATTAAAACTTTTCAATTGAGGTTATTCTTTTCTTTCTTCTTATAAAATCTTCTCATTTCCCGTTGTTAATATCAACCATTAATTTCTATTCATCTAACAATTCGAAAAAAAAATAAAACATTAATTCATTTTTATAGTATGTATGTCCGTCATATAATCTGTGTTCGGAGTGCGAGGCTTCCCCTCTCAACGATGTTGTCTCTGAAGTTTGAACTTGCATCATCTTTTTAAAAATGTAAAATGCCTTACCAATGCACCAACATTTGTTTAAAACTTTAAAATTTTAATGCAGGTCAATGGATAAGTTTCTCTACATATACCTTCATTAAACTAAAGTAGTCCCTCAATTGAATATGAATGAAGAATTTTACTTTCAGCAGCTTCAATTATTTGCCAAGTGTGCAATGTATTAAAGTTAAAAGCTTGGGGTAAATTTGGAAGATTATTATATGAATTGAAAACAAAATTTTGATGGTAATTACTGATATTAAAATTATTTTTGGGGGGAAATATTAAAATTATTATTTGGTCAATCAAACTTAGCTGAGTTATTTTGTTTTATTATTTTGTTTATGTTGGACAGACAGTTGGATATAGTATTATTGAAAATTCTATGGTCTATATCTTTGATGTTATTTCCAATGCATTATAAATATCATAAATTCATACAAAATTTGTACACATTAATGATATTTTTATATATATATTAAGTCTTTTAGATATGTACATCTATTTATGTTATGTTCATGTTATGTTTTTATGTTTATTTAATTTTGGCATAATTATCGGTATTCAGTTTATTGATTAATTAATTTGGACCGAGTATTACATAGAGTTGTTATGGAGTGAACCTCCCAACTCAATTTACTTCATTTACAATATTAAGATTCGAACTACTGACCTTACTTAAAGGATCTAGTGTCTCATCCCATAATTTAACTGATGTCTATTTAATTACTTTATTGATCTTATATTTTGTATAATTTATCATAATATTTTTATCAGCAAGTCTAAATTTTATTTGTTCGATAATATGGATGCTCTCCAGTAGGGTGTTCATGGTAGGTTAATCGTACCGTTTAGCCTAAACAGTCGGTTAACTGTTATAATGGTTATTAAATTTTGCTAACCGTAATTTAACCGTTAAAAATGGTTAACCGCTAACGACTAACCATTAAGACACGATTAACCGACGTTTTGGTAATAGGTTAACCAATAACCTATTAGAATTTTGTTCACATGTCCTTTTTGAGAATAATGAAACTATCTCTCTGATAAATATATTATAAAAATGTTTAGGAAAAAAACTTAAATATTGAGATTTTAAACACTAACTTCATACTTAATTTTAAAAAAATACTTATATACTACAAAGTTGTGAAACCAAAATTGATTTTGATATAACATCTAAACTTATGGACCACTTTGTAAAATAATAAATTTTTAAGTACTCCTTAAAGTCTCACTATTGACAAGTATTTTAAACAAAAAATATCTCAAGACAAATTGTTCTTAAAATGATAAATATTTCTAAGTTTTTTCCTATGTGTTTTCAAGCCAACTACACAAAACGCCCAGGCGTATCGATACGGTTTTTAGCCACTAGAATTTTAATGGACATAACGTACCGATACGGTACTACCCCGTATCGATACGATATTCATCTGGGCAACACTTTCAATGATATCGTATTGATACGCTTTGTAACAGTATCGATATGATAAGCTTGTCTATGCAAAATCTTTGCATTTAATTTTCGACCGTTGACTTGTCAGTTAGTTGGTATCCCAATATTTAAATGACAGTTATACCGTACCGATACGCTAAGTATGTGTATCGATACGTTTTTTATAAAAACCAAACTTGGGATTCCAGTGAGCAAATTCCGTATCGATACGCCCTTCCGTATCGATACGCCCCTTAAAACTGTACAGGTACGCCTTCTAAGCGTATCGATATGCGATGTTTTTCAGTCACAACGACTCTTTCCTCTTTGATACAGGTACCGATACGCCCTCTAGCCGTACCGATACAATAGGCAGCAGAGCTGCATTTATTGCGGGAAAATGCTTCTCAACAGCTCTATTGATGATCCTAACTACCCAAACGGCTAGAATTCAATACAAGGGTATAAAAACAAGTCTCAATTGAACAAGCAACAACTATTGAACCTACAAGCATTATCAAAGCACTCAAATTCAAACTTTGCACCCTTAGAGTCAAATTCTTGTACCAAACTCTTGTGTTCTCAATTGTTATCTTTTTATTGTGAGTTTGGGTAGTGTAAAATTGTAATTGGGTAAACAATTATCCTTCGAGAGGAATTTGTAGAGTTTACCAAAAACTTCTCTTTGTAAAAGTGAGTGGATTAAGCTTTGGGTAGAAAGTTTAATCAAATTGTAAGGTTACCTCCTCATCCAAGAAAAGGGGAAGAATTCAAGTACTGAATTGGTTGAAAATCCTTAGTGGGACTGGGAACTAAGGTAGTGGATGTAGAGTTCATTTGGAGAACTTGAACCACTCTAACTTCTTGTGTCATATTTTATTTTTCCCTATTATCACCTATTAAAATTTTTATCGCCAATTCACCCCCTCTTGGCCATTTGCAATTTTGTGATCAACTCAACAATTGGTATTAGAGCTACACTCATTGAAAGGATTACAACTCTCTTGAGTCGATTCTAGGAGATTTTGATCAACAACTAGTCAAGCAATGGCATCCACCTCCAACTCCAACCTCTACGAGTCTCAATCTACTACCAAGCCATCATTCTTCAATGGGGATAACTATCCATATTGGAAGAATAGGGTGAGGCTCTTCATCAAGTCTACCGACTACATGGTGTGGGATGTGGTTGAAGAAGGTTCGTTCATACCAATGAAGGGAGAAGGTGAAGGAAGACTTGTCCCAAAGGTCAAAGACGAAATGAAGGAAGATGATCGAAGAAGGATGCAAGTAAATGATAAAGCTCTTCATGTCATCTTTTGTACACTTGGTTCGGATATCTACTTCAAGGTGTCTTTGATCGAGAATGCCAAGGAAGTTTGAGATGCCCTCGAGACAACATATGAGGGAACTAGCGATGTCAGGGAAACAAAAATCGGGCTACTCAATCTAAGCTACGAAAATTACAAAATGGATCTCGATGAGAGTGTTTCCAATATGTTTGATCGATTCTCGCTCATTGTCAACAGATTGAAGGGTTTCGGTGAGGTCATCCCCAAAGGCAAGCTAGTGAGGAAATTGTTGTACTCTCTTCCGGAATCATGGGATAGCAAGAGAACGACTATTATTGAAGCTCGAGATTTGAAGACTCTCAAGCTAGATGCTCTTTTTGGATCTCTACTCACCCATGAGATCATGAGGAAGGGAAGAGAAGAAGAAAAGAAAATGGAGGAGAAGAATGTTAAGAAGAAGAAGATTGGAATCGCCCTTAAAGCTTCATACCATGAAAGTGATTCTAGCGAAGATGAAGATGAGGAGATGGCCATGTTGGCCAAACGATTCACTCGCTTTATGAAGTCCAACCGTGGGAGAAAATTCATTAGAAAAGGAGAGTTCAAGAGCAAGAGTAAAGAAGAGGAGAAGGACCAAATCATTTGCTATGAGTGCAAAAAATCCGGCCATATCCGTTTGAATGTCCTCAATTGAAGAGGAAGAGCTTGGGGAAGAAGAACAAGCTCAAAGCTCAAGTAGCAACTTGGAGTGACGATGAGTCATCCGAGGAGGAGGAGGAAGTGGTCAATCTTTGTCTCATGGTCATTGATGATGAACCAAAGGTAAACATTATCTCAACTAATTTTGATTTTACCTTTGATGAACTTCAAGATGCTTACGGTGAATTGCAAGAGGTTTATGATGAGTTAGTTGGAAAATATAAGGAGACTATTTTGAGAAACAAGAAAAACATTTCCGATTTGAAAACTCAAAATGAATCTATTTCAAAAACTAACTTCGAATTGGAAAAGAAGGTTTTGTACTTAGTAAATCTTTCAATTGATCTTAAAAAGAAAAATATTGAACTTGAAAAACTTTTTTTCTGATTTTCAAGATTATCACACAAAGGAAGTGGATAATCTTAAAACATCTATTGCTATTGGGAAAATCATTTTGAAAAGGGAAATTCTTCTAAATCCCAATATGTAAAAAGAAAATATTTTCTTCCTAAACAAAGAAATTTTCATAAGCAATCTAGAGGTCAAAGGATTATGAGTGTTTGGGTTCCTAAGGAACTCATTATTTCTAATAACATGAATGCTATTGCTTCTTGGATCCCTAAGGGAACCAAAGTTTTGAGGGCTAACACACATGGACCCAAAATGATTTGGGTACCAAAAATCAAGACCTAATTTCTTTGTTTGTAGGGGGCATTGCTACAAGGCCAAAGCTTCAAGCCAAAATTCATGGTACCTTGATAGTGGATTCTCCAGACATATGACCGGTGACAAGAGTAGATTCGTGGAACTAAAGCCAAAGAGTGGTGGAGTGGTAACTTTCGGTGACAACTCCAAAGGCCACATTGAAGGAATAGGCTCCATTGGTAATTAATCCTCTATTTTCATTGAAAATGTTTTGTATGTCAACGGTCTTAAACACAACTTATTGAGCATTAGTCAATTATATGATAAGGGTTTTGATGTTTTATTTGATAAAAGTGGTTGCAAAATTGTGAACATTAAAACAAATCAATTGATGCTCATAGGACATGACTCATGGCTTTGACATAGAAAATTAATACATGCTAGCATGAGTGTTTTAGAAAAATTGATTTCCCTTAATCTAGTTAGAGTTTTACCCAAACTTAAGTTCTCTAATGATAAAATTTGTGATGCATGTTCTAAGGGTAAACAACATAGAACTTCATTTAAATCGATTAATGATGTCTCTACTAGTAGATATTTACAATTGATTCATATGGATCTTTTTTGGCCTATTAGAACTATGAGCTTGGGTGGTAAATCACATGCCTTTGTTCTTGTAGATGACTATTCTAGGTTTACTTGGGTTCTATTCTTAAGTACAAAAGATGAGGCTTTAGAAAAATTCATCACGTTTTCTAAAATAACTAAATATGATCTTGAACTTAAAATTTCTCTCATTAGAAGTGATCATGAAACCGAATTTCAAAATCTAGGTTTTGAAGAGTTTTTAAATGAAAATGGGATTAGCCATAATTTTTCCGCACCTCACACTCCTCAACAAAATGGGGTAGTTGAGAGAAAAAATCGAACTTTAGAAGAAATGGCTAGAACCATGCTTTGTGAAAATAATTTACCTAAATATTTTTGGGCGGAAGCCACAAATATCGCTTGCAATATTATAAATCGAGTACTGATTAGACAAATTTTGAAGAAAACACCTTCTGAGATTTTAAAATCTAAGAAGCCTAACATTAGCTATTTTCATCCAATTGGTTGCAAGTGTTTTGTCTTGAATAATGATAAAGAAAACTTAGGTAAATTTGATGCTAAAAGTGATGAAGTTATTTTCCTAGGGTACTCTTTAAACTCTAAAACCTATCGTGTATTTAATAAAAGAACTTTAGTTATTGAAGAGTCTATACATGTTGTTTTCGATGATAACCTCCTTCCGAGGAAGAAATCTTGTGATGATGATGATGTAGGAATTCTTGATGCCATTGATGGAGGACAAACGTCAAATGTAACACCCGTGTTTTGGGGTTAGGAGTTAGCCGGGTTTATAGTTCGAGTCAATAAAATTAAATTAAAACAATTCAGCCAAAATTGTGATATAATTGAGCTTTATTAAAGAGGGAGGGACCTATGTTGCAATTTTACCCAAAACTTTTAAAAAGCAAGATAACTTTAAAATAAAAGTCATCTTCTCTTTCCCCCATCCCTTTTCCAACGTCAATTTTGCCCCAAACCCTTCTTCAAAACCCTCCCAAGCCTAGTTACTATTCCATTATGTTTCTCCCTCAATCCAAGGTGTTTTTCAAAGGTAATCATGTTTTCTAACTCTCCTCTTTATCCTCTATCTACCTATGGTCTTGGATTTTAAAGATATGAAGTTTTGAAATTTAGGGTTTGTTTTAAAGTTTGAGTTTTTAAGGGGTTTTTTATCTTGTTTTGATAAATTGAGTTGGGGCTTTGTTTATTGATATTAAAATACACATTATATGTTAATTTGGTTAAATTTTAATGAAAATTCGTAGTGGGTTCTTAAACCCATTTTTGGGATGTCAAAAACTCCATTTTTATGGGTTTTAAGTTAAAAACAAAGGGCTGATGGTTTAGGTATGTTAGGAGGGTGATTTGGGACATTTTGGGGGTCATTTGGAGGTTTGGAAATGGAAATTTCAGCAAGGTTTTAGGGGAGCACGAAAATTGGTATTTTGGATGATTATATGATTTGGGGGTTTGTGGAAATTAGCTTGTGTTTGTAAAGTGAGTTGATGGTTGAGTTTTAGCATTGAATTGTGAAGTAATAAATGTGTTTTGCTTGGCTAGAAGCAAGAGGAAGCGTTGGAGAGGCATCGAGACCGAATCTGAGTTCGTGGGAGATTTGCTTCGGTTGCTAAGGAAGGGCGGTGAGTGGTTAATGTTTTTAAAATGATTTTAAGTGGTTGGTTCAAGCATGTGGACTAGGTTGGGCTTGGTAGACCCACCTAGAGTTAGGATTAGGGCGGTAGCCTAATCCTAAGCTTTAGTTAGAGACCTTGGATGTACTCTTTAATTGTTGTTATGCCTCATGATGATTATGTATATTGTGATATACACGTATGTGAAAGTATGGCTTAATGAATTGATTATATGTATGTTGGTAACAAATATAATGGGGATACATATAATGTGGACATATGATGAGATAATTGTTCGGATGACATACATGTGGTGTTGGTTTGTGAAATGAGGTTATGTTGTGGATTGCATGATTTTGGAGAATCATGGTGAGTACGTGCTAAGTACGGATATTATATTGAAATTGATTTTGTACTAGGTTGTGGAATTTGATTTATATTGGCACTAGTATGCTTGGGTACAATGATCGATCATTAGGATGAGTGTGCACACAAATTGAGTCAAAACGTACGTGGCCCTGGTGGCGTTAAGGCACCAAGGAGGAGTACGGTGATGTAATATTCCACCGGAAGCTTTTATACATTTCTACGTGATGATGAGTGGAATCCCATCTGTAGGGCATGTGGTGATGAGTGGAATCCCGCCCATGCAAGGACCGGTGATGAGTGTAATCCCAACGAGGTAATGTTGTTGTTGGAAATGCGTTCCAACGGGTTATCCGCGTATTCGAGTCATAGCTAGGTGCCAATATGAGGTTGTAAGTGTATACCAATATGAGATTATGCATATATGCTTATGTGATACGAAATGTGATGCCCTTTATGAATTGATATATAATGTGGTTAATGCTTTAAATTATGTATCGTGGTAAGTTGAGCTTATGAGATGTTGAGCATGACATAATGTTGATTATATGTTCATGCATCATGTTCATTTTGGCTTTTGCGGATCGGAGGTAAGATCATGCATTTCATTTTGGAATTAGCTCGTGCTTGGACCCTGCATTGTCGAAGGTTTGTTTTATGAGCTTACCCTCACTAAGCTTTTATGCTTACGCTCTATTTTGTTCGACAATGCAGATAAGTAGCTTGTGGGTGGCAAGGGCAAGGAAAGGTCTCCAAGTGTTGCTTTGGTGAGCTCAATGTATGAATTTTAAGTGATAGAATGTAATAGTTAAGCAATGGGATAGGTATTGTTGTTTGAGTTTGGGTGTATGTTGATGATTTGATTTGACTATGGTTTGTAAGCATGATGTGTTATAATGAATGTTGTGTGTGTTAGCATGACTCTTAATGTTTAGGTTGCCTTGACGTGGGTGTAAACCTCTTATATGCTTATCTTGTGCCTTCATGGCTCCGAGTTCCTTGTATGACCTTAAATGTTGAAATGCCTTTTGTTGGAATGCTATGCTTGAAAGCTTATGTCGCTTGTATGGTTTGTGTATCATCTTGTGTTGATTTGTGCTTTTTGGCTTCATGTGAAAGCATACTTTTATGTTTGATTTGCCTTAGGATTGATGTTAGTGTGTTGGTTGGGGTTTTAGAGGGATTTAATGGCCTCTTTGTGCCTTAAATCAGCTCAAACCTGCAAGTTCGTAGCAGGGGTATCATTACGGTTGGTACGGTATCGATACCACCTTCTTGTTTCATGCCTCGTGTATCGATACACTTGAGGGGTGTATCGATACCATTTTGGTCACTGGAGCTACTGTCCATTTCGGTATCGATACCGGCCTCTGGTGTATCGATACCGCCATCTTAGCGTTGACCGTGGGAAGTCAACCGTTGGGGAGGGTATCGATACACTCCTTGGGTGTATCGATACGGTCTCTACGGGTTGACTTTGACCAGTTGACCTAGTCAAGGGGGTATCGATACACCCCTTAAGGGTATCGATACCGCCTGTAGTTAAAGCTTAAAATTGGGTTGTAAGATGTTGAGCTGAGTTCGTTTGTTTGCCTCGTGAATGTTGTTCCATTGTATGATCACATAGGATTAAATACTCATCTAGACAAGATTTAAAATGAAAAAATAGGGTTGCTAACCGAGGGGAAATCCTTAAGGGGTTTTCACTCAGTTTTCCCTGTGTAGCTCACTCGGACTGGTCATCCGGCCAGACCGGGACGAGGGGGTTACATCAAAGGTGGGTGAGATTCCAACTAAGGATGAAGATGTACAAGATCCACCTCTTGAAGCCTTGAAGGACTTGGCTCTTGAGGAAAAGGAGGTATCTTACCCAAGGGAGTTCAACTATGTCAAAAGTGGTGAAATCTTGGGCAATCCATCCAAGGGGGTAACTACTAGATCCTCTCTCAAATTAATGAACTATGTTGCATTTCTTTCATACATTGAGCCTAAAAATATCAAAGAAGCATTAAAAGATGATTTTTGGATTTTGGCCATGCAAGAGGAATTAAATCAATTTGAGAGAAGTAAAGTTTGGATATTAGTTGAAAGGCCTAGTAATTAATCTACTATATGAACTAAATGGGTCTTTAGGAATAAACTAGATGAAAATGATAATATGGTGAGAAACAAGACTAGGCTTGTTGCTCAAGGCTATACCCAAGAAGAGAGAATTGATTTTGAAGAAACATATGCACTCGTAGCTAGGATGGAAGCTATTAGGATGCTTTTGACATTTGCATGTTATAATGATTTCAAGCTTTTTCAAATGGATGTGAAAAGTGCTTTTCTAAACGGTTTATAAATGAAGAAGTGTATATTGAACAACCACCGGGCTTTGAAGATTCAAAATTTCTAAATCATGTGTTTAAACTAACTAAAGCTCTTTATGGTTTAAAACAAGCTCCTAGAGCTTGGTATGAAAGACTTTCAAATTTTTTAATTGAAAAGGGTTTTGAAAAAGGTAAGGTGGACACTACACTCTTCATAAAAAGATATAATAATGACATCTTAATAGTATAAATTTATGTTGATGATATCATTTTTGGCTCTACTAATGAATGCTATTGAAAAAAATTTCTAAGCTAATGCAAGGTGAGTTCAAGATGAGCATGATGGGGGAGCTTTCATTCTTTTGGGGACTCCAAATCAAACAAAGGAAAGATGGCACCTTCATAAATCAAGCTAAGTACGTGAACGATATGCTCAAAAAGTTCGGCTTGGAAAATGCAAAGCCTCAAGCCACACCTATGAGCTCTTCCATAAAGCTTGAAAAAGATGAAGGAGGTAAGTTTGTTGATTCTAAGCTTTATAGATCCATGATAGGTTCTTTGCTTTACCTCAACGCAAGTAGACCAGATATCATATTTAGAGTTTGCTTGTGTGCTAGGTTTCAAGCTAGTCCTAGAGAATCACACTTAGTTGCCATTAAGAGAATTTTTAGATACCTTAGAGATACACCTAACTTAGGCCTTTGGTATCCTAAAGATTTCTCCTTTAGCCTTCATGCTTATTCGGATACGATTATGGGCGGTGTAAGATAGATAGGAAAAGTACCTATGGGACATGCCAATTTTTAGGTAGTATGCTCGTATCTTGGTTCTCTAAGAAACAAAATAGCGTAGCCTTATCTACCACCGAAGCGGAGTACATATCCTTAGGGAGTTGTTGTGCTCAAGTCTTTTGGATGAAACAACAACTCTTAGATTATGGCGTTGAAGTAGAAACTATACCCCTTAAGTGTGACAACACTAGTGTCATTTGTCTCACTAAGAATCCCATCCAACACTCTAGGACCAAACACATAGAAATTAGACATCATTTAATTAGAGACCATGTGTTGAAAAATGATGTTGTTCTAGAATATGTTGATACCTTGAACCAATTAGCAGATGTTTTCACAGAGCCTTTAGATAAAGAGCGTTTTTGGATCCTTAGGAGAGAGTTAGGTTTAACTAGCCTTTCTTGACCCCTTTTAGGTCCCAAAGTGTCAAAAATTTGCTTGAAATTGGTTGTAATTCATGCTTATGGTAATTTCCCTCTTTTTGCTCCTATGCATGTTGCTAGGGGGTATGCATTAAGTTTAGCCATTAAAACTTGTTCATATGTCATTCACATGCATTTATGGACGTTTAAAGTTGGATTTTTGAACTTAAATCTGTCATAAATGCCTTATCTGGTAAAGGCGTATCGATACGGCTTAAGCGTATCGATACGAGTTCATGAATGGGAAATCTTTGAAGCTAAATGCGTATTGATACGACCTCGCGTATCGATACGGTTAAGTCAAGGGAAGTAATCCAGGTCAAATCGTACCGATATGGTCCCGCGTATCGATACGGTAATAACACCAAATAAAAAATTAGGGTAAAAGCGTATCGATACGCTACAAGCGTACCGATACGGTCTCGATGGAAAGGTTATTTAGGGTTGAATCTACAAAAACACTTCAAAATTAAAAAACCCCTCTTTTCTCTTAAAAACCCTAGCCGCAACCCTCTATAAAAACCCCCCTCAATACTTCAATTTTTTCCATCAAACTTAAAAATTCTTTGAGGATTTTTGAACTCCACTTCAAAGCTATGCGTTGTCAGCAATCTTGTGCATTTACATCAACACCTTCACCCAATCTAACAATTCAAGGTATAAAACTTTTCTCTTTTATTTTCGTTTGATTATTTTAATTGTTGCAACTTAGTTTTGTACAAAACAAACTTTTATAACATGTGTTTTAAACTTTTTATTAAATTTTTTCAAAAATAAAAAAATTTCATTCGATTATATTTTTTACTCATATTTTTTAATCTTTTTTTAATTTTTTAAACTTTTTCTAATATATGTACATATCTTTTTCACAATAATTTTTTTTTAAATTAATCACCTTAAACTATTAGAATTTATTGGTTTGGATGAGATGTAAATTGCATACATATTCGAATCGTTTTGATGTGTTTTCAGTGTTAAGGCACCGAAAAAGAGATCTAGACGTTATCTTGCCACTTCCGATCCTAGTGAGGATGAAGAGGGTAACCCTAAACCCAATCTCCCTTATATTATCCAATGTAGTTTTCCCGACCCATCCGATATGTCTCGTTACAAACTATTTCAAGGTTTCACCCTTAGGGAAGAACGCATTGTGTCTATACCGTTTTTAAGCTCTGCCCGTTTCAAATTTTAATACCTCCCTTTAATTAGGCAATAGAAATTTCTAACCTTTTTAAGCGTTCCTCCTATTCTATATAGGAATTTGGTCATCATATTCTTTTCAAATGCTATACGTGTTCATGATGAACCTAGAGAACATGTCATTGCTATCGAGTCATAGGTTATGGGCAAAACCATTAAAATTGATCAAGAGGTTCTTTGCAAAGCTTTTGGTTTTGAAAACGTAGGAATTGATGATGAGAAGTCCTTAGGTCATGGTCCTTTAGGCTCAGTCAAAGTCTTAAATGCTCATGACTGTATTCTTCATCTTCTCATTACTTGGTTTTTGCGTCTATCGGGAGGGAAATTTTCCACTATACGTCAAGTAGATGATTTTTGGCTTAGATGTTTTAGGGAGGATCACCGTCCAAACCTTTGTCCAATTATGTTTGTTGACCTTGTCTATCTAGTCCAACACCGTCACATCGAACAAGTCAAATCTTTTTACTATTCTACGGCGTTGAGTTACCTCTTCCACTCCCTTGAAATTGATTGTTCCTATGATTATCCCGAACCCCTTGACCAACCCATAGATGAGCGTTCTCTGTCTCGTGCCCAATTTTCTTATGTTGACAATGAATGGGTTCGCGTCCCTCATGTTTCTCAACAAGATGCTCTGGTTGATGCTTCATGCTTCTTCAAGCTCTCAACGAGCTCCGATTGAGTCCTCTTCCATGAGCACCCTCATGACATTCCTCAATGAGAAATTCACTAACATGGAAGCTGGGTTTACCGCCATTGACACTCGATTCACTTCCTTGGAAGATCGTGTCAAAGGTATGGAGAATCAAATGAAAGCCATAGCCCTTCAACAAAACTCCAAGGATATCTCTCTCACCGCCTTCCATGGTGCTTGGCTCAACCAAAATAGGAGGAATCAACCCACTCGAGACGATGTAGATGAAGAAGATGAGGAAGATTATGATGATGAGGCGGGTGAGTAGTTTTTGCATACCATCTCATGACATTTAGTTTTTGCACCTATGATTAGTACTTTATGCCTTTTATCTATGTTTTAGGATCTAAGTTTGGATTATTATGTTGCTTTTCCTTTGAAGTTTCATTTGAACTATTATGTTTGCTTTACTTTGAAGTTTGCTTTGAATTTTATGTTATGATTGTTGCTATTATCCTTGTGTTTATGTTTGATCTAACAAAAAGGGGGAGAAGGATTATAGAGTCAATTTTTTTATTTTAAAAATCCATCTTAAATTAAGGGGGAGAAAGTTTTTCAAAAGTTTCAAAAACTTAAAAATTTATATGTGGTTTTGTTATATCAAAAAGGGGGAGATTGTGAAACCAAAATTGATTTTTATATAACATCTAAACTTATGGACCAATTTGAAAAACAATAAATTTTTAAGTACTCCTTAAAGTCCCACTATTGACAAGTATTTTAAACAAAAAATATCTCAAGACAAATTGTTCTTAAAATGATAAATATTTCTAAGTCTGTTCCTATGTGTTTTCAAGCCAAACTACACAAAAACGCCAAGACGTATCGATATGGTTTTTAGCCACTGAAATTTTAATTGACATAGCGTACCGATACGGTATTACCCCATATCGATACGATATTCATCTGGGCAACACTTTCAATGATATCGTACCGATACGCTTTGTAACCGTATCGATACAATAAGCTTATCTTTGCATTTAATTTTCGACCGTTGACTTGTTAGTTAGTTGGTATCCCAATATTTAAATGACCATTATACCGTACTGATATGCTAAGTATGCATATCGATACAATTTTTATGAAAACCAAACTTGGGATTCTAGTAAGCAAATTTCACATCGATACGCCCTTCCGTATCGATACGCCCCTTAAAACCGTATCGGTACGCCTTCTAAGCGTATTGATACGCGATGTTTTTGAGTCACAATGGCTCTTTCCTCTTTGATACAAGTACCGATACGCCCCCTAGCCGTACTGATACGGTAGGCAGTAGAGCTGCATTTATTACGGGAAAATGCTTCTCAACGGCTCTATTGATGATCCCAACTACCCAAACGGCTAGAATTCAATACAATGGTATAAAAACAAGTCTCAATTGAACAAGGAACAACTATTGAACCTACAAGCATCATCAAAGCACTCAAATCCAAACTTTGCACCCTTAGAGTCAAATTCTTGTACCAAACTCTTGTGTTCTCAATTGTTATCTTTTTATTGTAAGTTTGGGGAGTGTAAAATTGTAATTGGGTAAACAATTATCCTGCGAGAGGAATTTGTAGAGTTTACCAAAAACTTCTCTTTGTAAAAGTGAGTGGATTAAGCTTTGGGTAGAAAGTTTAATCAAATTGTAAGGTTACCTACTCATCCAAGAAAAGGGGAAGAATTCAAGTAGTGAATTGGTTGAAAATTCTTAGTGGGAACTAAGGTAGTGGATGTAGAGTTCATTTGGAGAACTTGAACCACTCTAACTTCTTGTGTCACATTTTATTTTTTCCTATTATCACCTACCAAAATTTTTATCACCAATTCACCCCCCATATTTTGGCCATTTGCAATTGTGTGATCAAATCAACAATTGGTATTAGAGATACACTCATTGAAAGGATTACAACCCTCTTGATTCGATTCTAGGAGAGTTTGATCAACAACTAGTCAAGCAATGGCATCCACCTCCAACTCCAACCTTTAAGAGTCTCAATCTACTACCAAGCCACCATTCTTCAATGGGGATATTTACCCATATTGGAAGAATGGGATGAGGCTCTTCATCAAGTCTACCGACTACATGGTGTGGGATGTGGTTGAAGAAGGTCCATTCATACCAATGAAGAGAGAAGGTGAAGGAAGACTTGTCCCAAAGGTCAAAGCCGAAATGACGGAAGATGATCGAAGAAGGATACAAGTAAATGATAAAGCTCTACATGTCATCTTTTGTGCACTTGGTCCGGATATCTACTCCAAGGTGTCTTCGAGCGAGAATGCCAAGGAAGTTTGGGACTCCCTCGAGACAACATATGAGGGAACTAGAGATGTCAGGGAAACAAAAATCGGGCTACTCAATCTAAGGTACGAAAATTTCAAAATGGATCCCGATTAGAGTGTTTCCAAGATGTTTGACCGATTCTCGGTCATTGTCAACGAATTGAAAGGTTTCGGTGAGGTCACCCACAAAGACAAGCTAGTGAGGAAATTGTTGTACTCTCTTTCAGAATCATGGGATAGCAAGAGAACGGCTATTATTGAAGCTCGAGATTTGAAGACTCTCAAGCTAGATGCTCTTGTTGGATCTCAACTCACCCATGATATCATGAGGAAAGGAAGAGAAGAAGAAAAGAAAATGGAGGAGAAGAAGGTTGAGAAGAAGGATGTTGAGAAGAAGAAGATTGAAATCGCCCTTAAAGCTTCATACCATGAAAGCGATTCTAGCGAAGATGAAGATGAGGAGATGGCCATGTTGGCCAAACGATTCCCTCGCTTTATGAAGTCAAACCGTGGGAGAAAGTTCATTAGAAAAGAAGACTTCAAGAGCAAGAGTAAAGAAGAGGAGAAGGACTAAATCATTTGCTATGAGTGCAAAAAATCCGGTCATATCCGTTCCGAATGTCCTCAATTGAAGAGGAAGAGCTTTGGGAAGAAGAACAAGCTTAAAGCTCAAGTAGCAACTTGGAGTGACGATGAGTCATCCGAGGAGGAGGAGTAAGTGGCCAATCTTTGTCTCATGGCCATTGATGATGATCCAAAGGTAAACCTTATCTCATCTTATTTTGATTTTACCTTTGATGAACTTCAAGATGCTTACGATGAATTGCAAGAGGTTTATGATGAGTTAGTTGGAAAATATAAGGAGTCTATTTTGAGAAACAAGGAAAACATTTCTGATTTGAAAACTCAAAATAGATCTATTTCAAAAACTACATTTGAATTGGAAAAGAAGGTTTTGTACTTAGTAAATCTTTCAAATGATATTAAAAAAATCTTGAACTAGAAAAACTTCTTTCCGATTTTGAAGATTATCACACAAAGGAAGTGGATAATCTTAAAACATCAATTCCTACTGGGAAAAACGATTTTGAAAAGGGAAATTCTTCTAAATCCCAATATGTAAAAAGAAAACATTTTATTCCTAAACAAAGAAATTTTCATAAGCAATCTATAGGTCAAAGGATTAGGAGTGTTTGTGTTCCTAAGGAACTCATTATTTCTAATAACATGAATGTTATTGCTTCTTGGATCCCTAAGGGAACCAAAGTTTTGAGGGTTTGTGTTCCTAAGGAACTCATTATTCCTAAACATTGTATCGATACGGCCATCCGTACTGATACGCCCCTTAAAACCGTACCGATACGCCTTCTATGCGTATCGATACGCTCTGTTTTTAGTCACAACGACTCTTTCCTCTTTGATGCAGGCATCGATACGCCCTCTTCGAGTACCAATACGGTAGGCTGCAGAGCTGCATTTAATGCGGGAAAAATGCTCCCAACGGCTCTATTGATAATCCCAACTACCCAAACGGCTAGAATTCAATGCAAGGGTATAAAAACAAGCTTCAATTGACCAAGCAGCAACTATTGAACCTACAAGCAACATCAAAGCAAAAAAAAATTCAAACCCTAGTGCTCTTCATAGTCAAATTCTTGTACCAAACTCTTGTGATTTTATTCTTATCTTGTATTGTGAGTTTGGAGAGTTTGAAATTGTATTTGGGTAAACATTTATCCTTTGAGAGGAATTTTTAGAGTTTACCAAATCTATCTCTTTGTAAAAGTGAGTGGATTAAGCTTCGGGTAGAAAGCTTAATCAATTTGTAAGGTTACCTCCTCATCCAAGAAAAGGGGAAGAATTCAAATAGTGAATTGGTTGAAAATCCTTAGTGGGAACTAAGGTAGTGGATGTAGAGTTCATTTGGAGAACTTGAACCACTCTAACCACTTGTGTCACTTTTATTTTTCACTCTTACCTCCTACCAAAATTTTACTTGCCAATTCACCCCCCTCTTGGCCATTTGCAATTGTGTGATCAACTCAATAATTAGTATCAGAGCTACACTCATTGGAAGGATTACAATCCTCTTAAGTAGATTCTAGGAGAGTTTGATCAACAACTAGTCAAGCAATGGCATCCACCTCCAACTCAAACATCTACGAGTTCCAATCTACTACCAAGCCACTATTCTTTAATGGGGATAACTACCCATATTGGAAGAATAAGATGAGGCTCTTCATCAAGTCTACCGACTACATGGTGTGGGATGTGATTGAAGAAGGTCCATACATTCCCATGAAGAGAGATAGTGAAGCAGGACTTGTCCCAAAGGTGAAAGCCGAGATGACGGAAGATGAACGAAGAAGGATGCAAGTGAATGATAAAGCTCTTCATGTAATCCTTTGTGCACTTGGTCCGGATATCTACTCTAAGGTGTCTTCGATCGAAATGCCAAGGAGGTTTGGGACACCCTCGAGACAACATATGGGGGAACTGGTGATGTCAAGGAAACAAAAATTGGGCTACTCAATCTAAGCTACGTAAATTTCAAGATGGATCCCGATGAGAGTGTTTCCAAGATGTTTGATCGATTCTCGGTCATTGTCAACGGATTATAGGGTTTCGGTAAGATCATCCCCAAAGACAAACTAGTGAGGAAATTATTGTACTCTCTTCCGGAGTCATGGGATAGCAAGAGAACGGCTATTAAATAAGCTCGAGATTTGAAGACTCTCAAGCTTGATGCTCTTGTTGGATCTCTACTCACCCATGAGATCATGAGGAAGGGAAGAGAAGAAGAAAAGAAAATGGTTGAGAAGAAGGATGTTGAGAAGAAGAAGGTTGGAATCGCTCTTAAAGCTTCATATCATGAAAGCGATTCAAGTGAAGATGAAGATGAGGAGATGGCCAAGTTGGCCAAACGGTTCACTCGCTTCATGAAGTCCAATCGTGGGAGAAAGTTCATTAGAAAATGAGACTTCAAAAGCAAGAGTAAGGAAGAGGAGAAGGACCAAATCACTTGCTATGAATGCAAAAAGCTCGGCCATATCCGTTCCGAATGTCCTCAATTGAAGAGGAAGAGCTTTGGGAAAAAGAACAGGCTCAAAGCTCAAGTAGCAACTTGGAGTGACGATGAGTCATCCGAGGAGAAAGAGGAAGTGGCCAATCTTTGTCTCATGGCCATTGATGGTGAACCAAAGGTAAATCCTAACTAATCTAATTTTGATTTTACCTTTGATGAGCTTCAAGATGCTTATGATGAATTGCATAAGGTTTACGATGAGTTAGTAGGAAAATATAAAGAATCCATTTTGAGAAACAAGAAAACTATTTCCAATTTGAAAAATCAAAATGAAACATTTTCAAAAACTAACTCTGAATTGGAAAAGAAAGTTTTGTTTTTAGTAAATCTTTCAAATGATCTTAAAACGAAAAATCTTGAACTTGAAAAACTTCTTTCCGATTTTCAAGATTATCACACAAAGGAATTGTATAATCTTAAAACATCAATTGCTATTCGGAAAAACCATTTTAAAAAAAGGAAACTCTTCTAAATCCGAATATGTGAAAAGAAAACATTTTATTCCTAAACAAAGAAATTTTCATAAGCAATCTAAAGGTCAAAAGGTTAGAAGTATTTGGGTTCCTAAGGAACTCATTATTTCTAATAATATGAATGATATTGCTTCCTGGATTCCTAAGGAAACCAAATTTTGAAGGTCAACACACATGGTCCCAAAATGATTTGGGTACCAAAAATCAAAGCCTAATTTCTTTGTTTGTAGGGGGAGCATTGCTACAAGGCCAAAGCTTCAAGCCAAAACTCATGGTACCTTGATAGTGGATGCTCAAGACATATGACAGGTGACAAGAGTAGATTCGTGGAACTAAAGCCAAAGAGTGGTGGAGTGGTAACTTTCGGTGACAACTCCAAAGGCCACATTGAAGGAATAGGCTCCATTGGTAATCACTCCTCTATTTTCATTGAAAATGTTTTGTATGTCAATGGTCTTAAACATAATTTATTGAGCATTAGTCAATTATGTGATAAGGGTTTTAATGTTTTATTTGATATAAGTGGTTGCAAAATTGTGAACATTAAAACAAATCAACTAATGCTCATAGGACATAGAATAGGCAATATCTACATGGTGCATTTAGATGACATCCATGTAACACCCTAGACCCGCCTATGCATTAATACGGATCCTAGGAAGTTACATTAGGGTCACTGGAGCGACCCATGACAAATTTCAAATAAACATACCATTAAACCTTAAAGATCCTAAATCAAATTTCTGATTTATAATAAAATTTCAAAAATCATTCAAAACGATAAAACAATTATAATACAAGTTGCGAAAATAAGTTTCAGACTCATTTAACCGAATACAAAACACGACACACATGCCCCTAGTTACACAGATACCACACTCCATGTCAAGCCGAAGAACTCCCATACCGACGATGATAGGTGCAACCTGACTGATCTTTTATCCTGAAATGGTAAAAACAACATGAGCTTGGGAAAGCTCAGTAATACAAAACTACCAGAAGATGCTATTAGCACATACAGATATATGGTGAAGCATAGCATTATTATGATGTTCCAGACAATAGTTATTTTCATTTATGATTCGCTATTTTAGTAATGCACTATACTTGAGGACAACAAGATTTGTTCTTCCTACATTACTGAGTATTAAGAGATAACTTATTGTTCAGAGAATCAACATGGTGACAGATTGATGAAGTTAAATTCAAGAAGCCTAGTGTGTTCCATAATCTGCAGATCAAACATGCATAGGTACATATCATTCGCCTCATATGAACACATAACAGTTAAATACAAATGTTTGAGTTCATACAGAAATTTACTACCCTCCAACCTTACACCAGAATGCAATTCCCCATGAACTGCATACAAAAGGTCTTACCCTAGGCCTGAGGCGTAGGAGCCTACCTAAGGGAATGCCTTAGGTCCAGAATAGTCATGCTTTCAACAAAATAGTCATGCTTTCAACAGAATAGTCATACTTTCAATAAAAAGGTAGTCATGTCCTTAATTCAGAAATTATCTCATAATTCATACATTTTCATATCTATGTTCAGATAAGTACATTCAAGTAAACAAGCAAAACAGAAATGTAGCACACACGGAACACACTGGACAGAACAAATTTTATTTCCCAGAGATACATGATATTTACAAAATGTGGCACATTGAACTTTTGCCTCGAATCAGATATTCTAGTAGTTCATACATCATGCTCTTTAAATTCAAATATATCGTGAACGATTTAATCATTTAAGCTCACAAGGGTATTATGGTCTTTTCGACATTCATGGGCATTTTGGTAACTATACCAACATTGAATAAGCAATGGTTCACAGAACTCAGGTATCTTGTTTGCTCATTAGTTTTCTAACCAGACATTCAAGTATTTTTATATCAAGGTCTTTTGAGTTATTAGATAATTCCAGGGATGCTCTAATGATTTAGGCTAACATAACATTTTAGTTATTTAACTATCATGACAATTTTTCAAATATAACACAATCATAACAGACGACGATTATAATTCGCAGAGGCATATCCCAACTTTACAATACTTACTAACATTCAGATGTGAATAATTTATGTGTATCAGAACTTAACACCGACTGAATTGTATATCTGAACGGTCGCATTCATACTTTACTATAAGGTTTAGCTTTGACTAATCAAGCATATAACCCTTGCAGATATTCCTACCTTACCTTAGTATGGTAAGCGATGGGCATACACGTATCGTTTTTCTTAACACTTAGGGGCACTTTAGCCATTTAAGTCTTATTAGAAAATTTCAGGATTTCATTGGGTGTATAACCACCTATTTAACTGAAAGGGGCATTCTGGTCATTTTGGAAATTTTGGATAAAGCCGCCATTCTTTTTCTGAATTACAATTTGCTACCTCCATCATTCACGTACTCGATAGAGATTAAGTCGTCTTAATCCCTCTGACCGTTACAGACGATTCATTCATTTCAGAACTTGAAGGTATAAACGCTAGGGGTGGGCAGGACCGGGTACCCGGCCAATTTTCCTAGAATTGGTCCCGGTCCTGGTAACTACCGGTTCCTGAAAATTAGAACCAGTCCCGGTCCCGGTTAGACCGGGTCTAAGATTTCAGGAACCGGTCCCGGTACCGGTGGGAATCGGTACCAATACCGGGTACCCGGTTAATTAGTCTATTATTAATAAAATTTGAGCAGCAGGGGAAAAAATCTAACCATCAATAATAATATTAAATAACAAAGTCAGAATATTGTAGGCTTGAAGGTTGAAGTCTTAAAACGAGTCATACTCATAATATCCATACACAAAGAGAAATAAAGGAGCGCCTTCAGTTGCTTTCAACCTCTTCAACGCCATTCGGTACCAGACCAGTACCGGGTACCCACCGGGTACCGGGTCCAAAAAAGCAAGATCCAGTCCCGGTTGCAAACGGGACCTAAATTTTGGATCCAGTCCCGGTCCCACCGGAACCAATACCGGGTAAAAATCCACCGGGTCCGACCGGGACCGGGTAATCGGGTTTTTTGCCCACCCCTAATAAACGCCATTCCAATTAATTAGACATTTAGGTGCTCGAGGGTACTATGGTCTTTTTGGTCATTACGATTATTCCAATTAATTCGCTCGTTACTATCGTAAGGATCGGCATAGGATTACAACGATATTCGCATATGATTCACCTTTATGTGTTATACAGAGTTCAGGGGAAATCCAAGTTTGAATCACACAAATTTGTACAAAAGTGCCGGAGTCTTTCCAATAAATTATACATCTTAGGTGGAGTAAAATTACTTAGTTAGACAGAATGCAGATTTCGAGTTATTTCTCTAATAGAGGGGTAGTTTAGTCATTTTTATAACCCAATGGCAATTTCGTAATTTCATAACCAACATCTCATACTCTGCATTCTGAGAATTGGTTCTTAGACACCAATGATAGAGTTTCAAATTTAACTGTATTATTTATTACTATTAGCACTTTCGATACTCCCGATCTATTAATATTCTTATCTAAATATTTTGATCTTACTGATTCTCATACTTATTTTTCGTATCTGATTCGACTTAAGAAGAGTTCACGAATACACTTCATCAAAAGCATGCATGCGTTAACCGAATATCAACATGATCATAAAGCATACTAGGGGTAGTAGTGTATTACCTTAGCTCCGAGTTATACCGGTTGACTCATGATACTACATTCGATCGCATTCGAATCCGGACTAGATGCCCCATGACATTTCGAATACCAAGATACTTGCATACCTTCAAATACACAAATTAACATTTCAGTCCTTATCCAAAGAGCTCTTAACAAAATTAAACACATAAACAATTCCGGGTTCAATGTCAGACTCGGAGGCCTTCGGGTCAGAATTTTGCCAAACCAGCTTCAAAAACGGAATCAGGAAGTCGAAAAACATAAAATAGGGCTTTTCCGGAAATTTTGACTTTTTGGCCAAAGTCAACGCTGACGTCAGCATGTCAACGCTGACGTCAACAGGTCAACGCTGACGTCAGCGATCAGCAGAAAGTCAACTAAATGGACTCGGTGAGTTAACTCACTGAGTCAACTCGGGCGAGTTGACTCACTGAGTTGAATCAGCGAGTTGACCCAGTCTCGGGTCGGGTCTGACACGGGTAGGGTCAGACTACTTGGGCTGGCCGGTTTAGACCGATTCTTACCCTTAGGAGATCGGGCGTCGCCGGACGGTGACCGAAAAACTCGCCGGAGAGCTCACCGGACGCGGTTCTGCCGGAAAAACACAGATCATTATACCAGAAATTCAACCCATTCATTAGCAACGTGAAACAAGCCGGAAAGGTAGGCCGGATCTCACCTTAAAGATTCGAAATGGCCGGAAGACTCGAAGCTCCGATGAAACCCTTCTCGGCGTCGGAATGACGATCGGTCAAGTGGGTTTTGATCGGCTCGACGAGGGGAGCCGAGAACCGGTGGCCGTTCCTCGAACGGACGTCGAGGACGGTCGGAAACGGGGAAAATAGAGGCGATGGAGTTAGGGATTCGATAAAGCCTTAATCGGCTCTCTCGGGCGGACGGCGGCGCAACTACGCGCGTGGCCCTTGGCTGGTGGCTCGGAGAAGGGCGGTGCGTACGGTGGTGGTGACGGTGTACGCCACGGAGCGGTGGTGAGGGCTGACGTTGCTTGCCGAAAAAAGAACGGGGAAGGTGAAGCTTCCAGAGAAAAAGAAACTTGAGATTCGAATCAAAAAAATAAATGAGGGTAGGTGGAAAGGTAGATAAAATTTAATGGGGGTTCGGAGTTATTTTAACCAAGTTAAAATCAAGGTTTGGTAACCTTTGACGGCAATGAGCCCTAAGCTCAATGGTAAGGATGTTGAATGATGAGGGGTGAGGTAGCAGGTTCGAGCCTCCACACCTTCACCTTCTTTTCTCCCTTTTCTTAAGCATATAAACATATATATATATATATATATATATATATATATATATATATATATATATATATATATATATATATATATATATATATATATATATATATATATATATATATATAAAGTGGTTGCAAAATTGTGAACATTAAAACAAATCAACTAATGCTCATAGGACATAGAATAGGCAATATCTACATGGTGCATTTAGATGACATCCATTCATCCCATACATGCTTAGTTGCACATGATGAACATGACTCATGGCTTTGGCATAGAATGTTTTAGAAAAAATTGATTTCCCTTAATCTAGTCAGAGGTTTATCCAAACTTAAGTTCTCTAATGATAAAATTTGTGATGCATGTTCTAAGGGTAAACAACATAGAACTTCATTTAAATCGATTAATGATGTCTCTACTAGTAGATGTTTACAATTGATTCATATGGATCTTTTTGGGCCTATTAGAACAATAAGCTTGGGTGGTAAATCATATGCATTTGTGCTTGTAGATGACTATTCTAGGTTTACTTGGGTTCTATATTATAAATCGAGTAATGATTAGGCCAATTTTAAAGAAAACACCTTATGAGATTTTAAAATCTAAGAAGCCTAACATTAGCTATTTTTCATCCTTTTGGTTGCAATTGTTTTGTTTTGAATAATGGTAAAGAAAACTTAGGTAAATTTGATGCTAAAAGTGATGAAGCTATTTTTTAGGGTACTCTTTAAACTCTAAATCCTATCGTGTATTTAATAAAAGAACTCTAGTAGTTGAAGAGTCTATACAAGTTGTTTTCGATGATAACCTCCTTCAGAGGAAGGAATCTTATGATGATGATGATGTAGGAGTTCTTGATGTCATTGATGGAGGACAAACGTCAAAGGTGAATGAGATTCCAACTAAAGATAAGGATACACAAGATCCACCTCTTTAAGCCTTGAAGGACTTGGCTCTCGGGGAAAAGGAGGTATCTTACCCAAGGGAGTTCAACTATGTCAATGGTGGTGAAATCTTGGGTGATCCATCCAAGGGGGTAACTACTAGATCCTCTTTCACATTAATGAACCATGTTGCATTTCTTTCATGCATTGAGCCTAAAAATATTAAAGAAGCTTTAAAAGATGATTTTTGGATTTTGGCCATGCAAGAGGAATTAAATCAATTTGGGAGAAGTAAAGTTTAGACATTAGTTGAAAGGCCTAGTAATCAATCTACTATAGGAACTAAATGGGTATTTGGGAATAAATTAGATGAAAGTGGTAATATAGTGAGAAACAAGGCTAGGCTTGTTGCTCAAGGCTATACCCAAGAAGAGGGAATTGATTTTGATGAGACACATGCACCCGTAGCTAGGATGGAAGCCATTAGGATGTTTTTAGCATTTGCATGTTATAATGATTTCAAGCTTTTTCAAATGGATGTGAAAAGTGCCTTTTTAAACGGTTTTATAAATGAAGTGTATGTTGAACAACCACCGGGTTTTGAGGATTCAAAATTTCCAAACCATGTGTTTAAACTAACAAAAGCTCTTTATGGTTTAAAACAAGCTCCTAGAGCTTGGTATGAGAGACTTTCAAATTTCTTAATTGAAAAGGGTTTTGAAAAGGGAAAGGTGGACACTACACTCTTCATAAAAAGATATAACAATGACATCTTAGTAGTACAAATCTATGTTGATGATATCATTTTTGGTTCTACTAATGAGTGTTATTGTAAAGAATTTTCTAAGCTAATGCAAGGTGAGTTCGAGATGAGCATGATGGGGGAGCTCTCATTCTTTTTGGGACTCCAAATCAAACAAAAGAAAGATGGCGCCTTCATAAATCAAGCTAAGTACTTGAATGATATGCTCAAAAAGTTCGGCTTGGAGAATGCAAAACCTCAAGCCACACCTATGAGCTCTTTCATAAAGCTTGACAAAGATGAAGGATGTAAGTGTGTTGATTCTAAGCTTTATAGATCCATGATAGGTTCTTTGCTTTACCTTACCGTAAGTAGACTGGATATTATGTTTAGTGTTTGCTTGTGTGCTAGGTTTCAAGCTAGTCCTAGAGAATCGCACTTAGTTGCCACTGAGAGAATTTTTAGATACCTTAGAGACACACCTACCTTAGGCCTTTGGTATCCTAAAGATTCCTCTTTTAGCCTTCATGCTTATTCGGATGCGGATTATGGGGGATGTAAGATAGATAGGAAAAGTACTTTCGGGACATGCCAATTCTTAGGTAGTATGCTCGTATCTTGGTTCTCTAAGAAATAAAATAGCGTAGCCTTATCTACAACCGAGGCAGAGTACATATCCTTAGGGAGTTGTTGTGCTCAAGTCCTTTGGATGAAGCAACAACTCATAGATTATGGTGTTGAAATAGAAACCATACCCCTTAGGTGTGACAACACTAGTGCCATTTGTCTCACTAAGAATCTCATCCAACATTCTAGAACTAAACATATAGAAATTAGACATCATTTCATTAGAGATCATGTGTTGAAAAATGATGTTGTTATAGAATATGTTGACACCTTGAACCAATTAGCGAATATATTCACAAAGCCTTTAGATAAAGAGTGTTTTTGGACCCTTAGGAGAGAGTTAGGTTTAACTAGCCTTTCTTGACCCCTTCTAGGTCCCAAAATGTCAAAAATTTGCTTGAAATTGTTTGTGATTCATGCTTGTGTTAATTTTGTTCTTCTTGCTTCTATGCATGTTGCTAGGGGGAGTATGCATTAAGTTTATCCACTAAAACTTGTTCATAGGACATTCACATGCACTTAGGGACGTTTCAAGTTGGATTTTTGCACTTAAATCTGTCAAAAAGGCCTTTTCTGGTAAAGGCGTATCGATACGGCTAAAGCGTATCGATACGGGTTCATAACTGGGAAAACTTTAAAGCTGAACGAGTATCGATACGACTCCTTGTATCGATACGGTTAAAGTCAAGGGAAAATAGTCAAAGCCAAGTCGTACCGATACGGTCTCGCGTATCGATACAGTAGTAATGACGAATAAAAAATTAGGGTTAAAAGGTATCGATACGCTTGTATAGCGTATCGATACGGTCTCAACGGAGAGGCTATTTGGGGTTACAATTGTTAAAAAGCTTTAAAAACAAAAACCCCTCTTTTCTCTCCAAAACCCTAGCCGCAATACCCTATAAAAACCCCCCTCAATCCTTCAATTTTTACCATCAAACTTAAAAATTCTTTGAGGGTTTTTAATCTCCACATCAAGGCTAAGCTTTGTCAACAAATCTTGTGCATTCACATCACCTCATTCATCCAATCTAAAATTCAAGGTGTAAAACTCTTCCTTTTTATTTTCTTTGATTTTCGTTTGATTTTTATAATTGTTTCAATTTAATTTTTGTACAAAACATAGTTTTATACTATGGGTTTCAACTTTTTCATAAAAAAATTTCAATAATCAAAATTTTTTCATTCGAATATATTTCGATCTATTCGTATTTTCTGTTAATCTGTTTTTTAACCTTTTTTTAAAAAAACGTGTATATATCTTTTTAAAATTAAATTTCTTTTTAATTACCTTGAATTATTAGAATTTATTGGATTGAATAGGATGTTAATTGCATACATATTCGAATCGTTTTTGATGTGTTTTCAGGGTTATGGCACCGTCGAAAAAGAGAACTAAGCACTATTTTCTACTTCCGATCCTAGTGAGGATGCCAAGGGTAACCCTAAACCTAATCTTCCATATATTATCCAATTAAGTTTTCCCAATGATGCCGATTTTGCTCGGTACAAACTATTTCAAACCATGAGTATTAGGGAAGAACGTGATGTGTCAGTCCCATTCTTAAGTTATGCCTGTTTTAAATTCCAATACCTACCTTTAATTAAGAAATGGAAGTTTTTAACTGTAGAACTAATGTTTTGATATAATAATTGAAAAATGTTTTGGACTGATTTAAAAAGTATTTAAAACATTTCCAAAGTCCAAACAACTTGAAATATTATTTAAGGAATTTTTCATAAAGGTTTTTCATGTTTTCAAAGGCATATTTTCACAAAACTGACCAAGTGTTTCGAAACACCCTAGGGCGTTTCGAAACAGGTGCCTCCAGTGGCCAAACCGTTTCGATACTCGTATCGAAACAGGGCCAGCGTTTCGAAACTGGCTAGGCCGTTTCGATACGCCCACGTGGCACTGACCACAACGGTCATAAAACCCCAACGGCTCTTTCCCAACTAACTTTTAAATGCAGGTCGTTTCGATACGGGCTTAGAGCGTTCCGATACGCGTTCCGAAACGGCAAGGGGGTGTTCCGAAACGGGTGCCCTGACAGACTGCAACGGCTCTTTCTATATTAAGGGCGTTTCGAAACAGTTTCGAACGTTTCGAAACGGGGAGCTGCAGAACTGCATTTATGGAGGGAATTAAAGGCTCCAACGACTCTATTTCAACCCCAACGGTCCTAAACGGCTATAAACTCAATTGGGAGTATAAAAGGGACCTCCAAGCATCAAGAGAAGACAAAATGCTTCAATTGTCAATCAACAAATGATCAAGAAATTGTCTTAGTGCTTAAAGTGTCATTTCTTGTATAGACAAACACTAGTGAGCCAAAATTGTCAAATTTGCTCAAGTGTTTTAGGTTTTGGGTGAGTGCTTCATTGTGCAAACAAACACCTATTAGAGGGTTTAAGTTTGCTTTCATTTGTCTCTTTGTAAAAGAGGGTTTTGATCAAGGCTTGGGTAGAAGCTTGATCGATTGTAAGGGTTTCCTCCTAATCCTAGAAAAGGGGACGAATCAATTAGTGGATTGATTGTGAAATCCTTAGTGGGGAGCTAAGGTAGTGGATGTAGGTGCTTGTTAGAAGGCCGAACCACTATAAATCATTGTGTCTTTATTCTTTCTAGCTTCCTAAACCCTTCCACCCAAATATCCACCTCTCCACCACTTGGTGAGCATAATTGGTTGATCGAATCGAGCCTCACATATCCCAACAATTGGTATCAGAGCTTGGCTCAATCGGTGAGGATTAACATCCTATTGAGAAGATCCGGCAAGCTCGATCACTTTTTCATCAACCGGCTCAAATGGCGCAATCCATAGACAAACCGCCCTTCTTCGACGGAACCCACTATGCCCATTGGAAGACAAAGATGAAGTTCTTCATCAAATCAAGAGATTACAAGCTATGGGATGTAGTTGAAGATGGTTCGTTCGTGCCTAAAAGAAGTAAAGCGGAGTGGAGTGCCGACGATCGCAAGAAGATGGAGCTTAATTGCAAAGCCTTGCACATCTTGTTTTGTGCATTTGGTCCATCCATCTATGA
>OY288282.1:4531259-4560851 GCA_958450335.1 Hibiscus tridactylites | reverse complement strand
TGAAAAAGAAAAAAAAGGCTTAGAAAATTTTTGAAAAAATTCTCAAGAGTTGCTGGAAATTTTAGAGTTGAAGTTCGAGTTTGGAGGCAATTTTCCAGAGGCAATTAGGAGCATTTCGAGAAGTTCATATTCGAGTTCTTCGTTCGACGTTTCGGTAAAATTTCTATCTTTCATTTTAATTTTTATTGAGTAATTTTCATGCTTGTTCTTGGTTGAATTTGTGTTTATGTTTTTTTTGTGGATTTTAGGTTGTGTTCTTGAAGTCGAAACCGTTTCGCGATTCCGGTAATGTTTTCAGCTTTAAATTTTCGTTTTTGGTTTGATCTTTAAAAATTGCATGCTTTAAAAAATGTTCTTAAGAGTGTTTTGATCTTTAGAATGTAGGAATGATTTTTAAAAAAGTGTTTATATTAAAATAAAAGAATAAAATGAGTTAGTGTGGTTTTATTAAAAAAACTTAAAGTTAGGGATTTAATTAGGAAAATGCATGGTTGGAAATAATAAAAGGGGCTTGATTTAAAAATAAAAAAAAAAAGAATAAAAGGATTCTTCTTGAAATTTAGTTTTAATGATAAAGTAGGTTAAGTGATTTTAAAAAGGGAAAATAGTAAATAAAGATGTTTTTTAGAAAAGAAATAAGTAATAAATTTTCAAGAAAAATAATAAAAAAGCTTTTAAATAAAAGTTTAGGGTTTTAGGAAGAAATAAAATTTTGAAAAAAAAATTAAAGGGAAATCTTTTAAAAAAATTATATTTTAAAAAAAGTCATTTAAAAAAATTAAAAAAAATAAAAAGAAGTCTAAAAAAGAAACTCATTTTTTAAATAAAAAATATAATAAAAGGTGAAAAAAACATGTAAATGAAAAGAAGCTAAAAAAATGTAAAAACGGGAAAAGAAGGGTTTTGGTTTTAAGAAGTAAAAAAGAGGAAATAAAGGTTTTTTTCAAAAGAAATAATAAAAAGAAAAAACACAAGAAAAAAAATAAGTTTCTTGCTTGTTCTTTAGAAATAGGTTAAAACTTAGGATTACGTTCTAAGGCCTAGATAGAGACGTGTTTGTTGAAAAATTTACTTCACAAAATAAGACACACTTAAGCAAACTTAAACATTTAATTAGGAATAAAAGACTTAGACGTTTTTTAGGATTTTTAAATAATCGAACTTAGAATAAACATAAAATGCTCAACGCACTAAATTTCTTTGTTACTTGAAAAGTGAAATTAATTTAATGTGGTCTCTTATCAAACGAGAATGACGGGTTAGCGCCAAAAATGTTGGCGGTGATTAAAGTTCATCTCCTGGGCGATAAGGCCGTTAAAATAAACTAAAATTCATTAAACGGACAAATAAAGTCAAACCTTCACGAACTTGCAAATTCCAGTTTTAAAATCAATTAGGTACCAATTTTGGGCGTCGTGGGGTGCTAACCCTTCCCCCCACGCGTAACCGATCCCGAACCTGTTTTCTTGTTTTCGTAGACCAAAACCGTTGTATTATTAAAACAAAACGTTTTATTAAAATAACATTGTTTTAAAGTGATCCAATCACACTTTTCAAAAAGATTGGTGGCGACTCCGTGTTTTTTTTTAAGTTTTCAAAAAGTCGAAGCTCAAAAGTGTTGCGACAGGTCTCGGAAAAGATGACATCAAACAAACAAATTGTAGAGACAAGAACTTGAAGAGGATAGAGTTTGAGGGGGTTTTCTGAGAATCAAGTTTCTTGTCTGATTTTAGCTTCAATTCGGGGATTGAAAATCGAATTTGACTTGAATTTGAAGCTGGAATTTAAGTATAAATACCCCTTAAACTTCACTTGTTCAAGACACCCAATTTCAAGAGAAAATACACTTGAAAAAGCAAAAAAAAAAAGCTTAGAAAAATTTTGAAAAAATTATCTAAAAATTCTCAAGAGTTGTTGGAAATTTTGGAGTTGAAGTTCGAGTTTGGAGGCAATTTTCCAGAGGCAATTAGGAGCATTTCGAGAAGTTCATATTCGAGTTCTTTGTTCGACGTTTCGGTAAAATCTCTATCTTTCATTTTAATTTTTATTTAGTAATTTTCATGCTTATTCTTGGTTGAATTTGTGTTTATGTTTTTTAGTGGATTTTAGGTTGTGTTCTTGAAGTCGAAAAATCGTTTCGCGATTCCGATAATGTTTTCGCTTTAAATTTTCATTTTTTTAGTTTGATCTTTAAAAATTGCATGCTTTAAAAAATGTTGTTAAGAGTGTTTTGATCTTTAGAAATGCAGGAATGAATTTTTTTAAAAGTGTTTATATTAAAATAAAAGAATAAAATGAGTTAATGTGGTTTTATTAAAAAAAAACTTAAAGTTAGAGATTTAATTAGGAAAATGCATGGGTGGAAATAATAAAAGGGGCTTGATTTATAAATAAAAAGGAATAAAAGGATTCTTCTTGAAATTTAGTTTTAATGATAAAGTAGGTTAAGTGATTTTAAAAAGGGGAAATAGTAAATGAATGTAACCCCCTCGTCCCGGTCTGGCCGGATGGCCGGTCCGAGTGGGCCACACGGGGAAAACCGAGTGAAACCCGTTAAGGTTCCCCCTCGGTTAGCAACCCTATATATTTTTTTCTTTTTATTTTAATCTTGTCTAGAGGAATATTAAGTCCTAAGTGATTCACAACAGCGGAAGACATCCAAAAGATCACATTCGAACCCCCGACCATACACACTTAGTCCATTTTAAGCTTATAGGGCAGACCGTATCGGTACCCTAACTAGGGGTATCGATACGCCTTGACGTGGTCAACCCAACCAGTCAACTCAAAGAAGACCGTATCGATACAGCCCTTGGGTGTATCGATACGCCCTCTTTAGTCAACATCTCGTGGTCAACGAGATAAACCCGTACTGATACACCCCAACACCGTATCGATACGCCAAAAACTCCCCAATTTCTCAGAATTCCAGTGACCAAAAACCGTATCGATACACCCCCGTGTATCGATACGCCCAGCCAAAACTGAGCTCTGCAGGCAAGACCGTATCGATACGGCCCTTAGGCGTACCGATACGCCCTGCTCTACAATTCCACAATTTTGCACTTGGTGACCTCAAACACGACTCTAGATGTATTTTTGGACTCCCCTAGGCACATACAAACATACATACATCAAACTACAAGCAGGATTTAGCATGCGAGACATTGAATCTAACGAAAATCATACAAATCAAGACTTCATGCAATTTCACAAAAAGGGGGCATACTTAGCAAGCATAAGGCACCATACACTTGATATTGAAGCTTAAGGCATTCATAGGTCAACAACATACATATTTAGGCATGTTCACATAAGCAACACAACAAGCATAAACCGCAATCCATGAAACAAAAGCATAACACAACCATGAGTTTAACATGCTCCAACATAAATTCCTAAGGAGTTTGACACCAACTCCTAAACTCTATACCCCATCGTCTAGGCATTATTACAAAATGTAAACCATACTTGAACTAGCTTGAGAACTCCAAAAGCTCCTCCCTCGCCCACTTGCCTCCCGAACTCTAACGATCTGCACGTTGGAAACAAAGAGAGCATAAGCCAACTAGCTTAGTGAAAGAGGCTCTACAATTCACAACATGCAGTTTTCCAAAACACGATTTATATGCAAGAAAGCAATGGATGCACGATGGTCAATCTTAACAACAACGCGTGACTTGCACAAGCACAACCAACATACACATACGGTGGGACTACACATCACCGTTTCAACTAGTGGATTTCCAATGGGACTACACATCAAAGTACTACCCTACTAGTCACTATCGGTGGGACTACACATCACCGTAGTTTAGACCACCATCACGTGAGGCACGAACTCAACTCGACTACACAATTAACAACTCAAAATGCATTTAATGATCACGACATATAAGCATTCAACATATCACAGCAACATGGGAGTAGAGAGGCTTACACACGGGTTTAGGTGACCCCTCAAGGTCCCACCCAAACTGACAAGTCGTCGTTAACCGGTCAAAATAAATATAAATAAATCCTCTTTCAACGATAAATAAAATAAAGAAATTGAATAGGTATAGGGAAAGAGGGTCGATCCGTAGAGAGATTAGCTGGAATTGTTGACTTGAATTTGTTGAATATGATTTCCCAGGAATATCTGTAAAAGCAAAGAAATAAAAGAAGGGGTGATATGATTTTTGGTGGAGTAATAAAATAAAGAAAAAGAATTAAAAGTATAAGGAAAACCAAGTGTGCAAATCAGCCTCGAACCAGCTCCTTCAATTCTTTCGATCATTGAAATAGATTTTTATTTCGGGGATCATGTCGGTTACAGTCTACGAGGCCCAACCCGTCGTAACTTGTTCTTCTCTCGAGTAACCAATCCTCCCAAGTCTATCTTCGAATGACGGTTCTTAAATAAATCAACCACGACTATCGCCGTTAAAGTATTTAGTATAAAGTAGGGAAAACCCGACTCAGAAATTGTCTAAAAAATAGAATCGCTTCTGATTTTATCTTTCCTTAGCGGACCGCCGCTAAGAGTGTTCATAGGAAGTCGAAATTTGCCACAGGCCGATCCTTCCTCCCAACTGTGTTTTTAAGCGAATTCAGACCAAAGGGCCCTTTTTGATATGAAAAACGATTAAAAACTTTTAGTAAGGCCGATTGCCAAACTATCTAAGCAGAAAGATAAAAATGATTTCCCCAAAAGAATTTAAGCAAGTTCAATTCTCACGAATCGAATTGACTTGGCTGGTTCTTGGCTTAAAGGATTTAGCTAAGCATGATATTGATTATCATACTTAACTTGATTTTAGAAAAGTAATTAAATAAAATAAAATAAATGGAACAAGAAAAAATAAAGGAAAAGAACTTTTATTAAAGCTAAAAACTATTTACAAAGGAAAAGCTAAAAAAAATACTCAAAGCTAAGAGATGAAAACTAATTTATTGTTTGATGATCTAAGCCTTTACCAAGAGTGGTATTTATAGGCTTAGATTTACAAAGATAAAGTGATGAGATAATTTAAAATAATAAACAAAAGATAAATAATTCAAATGTTTTGAAATTTAAATGCAGGAAATTTAATCGGATAAGCTGATAAGCTCTCTCAGAACGTTCCAGAAGCTTCTAGAAGTCACCACGTCATTGCCACGTCACTGCCACGTCGTGCCCGGTGTCGTGCCCATGATGCCAGTCATGACAGAATTATAATAAAAACTGCAGAAATGCCCCATTTTCACTGCTATTTCCAGAATTAGATCCCTGCACAAAATATAACGAAAACAACATGTATTAAGCAGCAAGAAGTCCAAATAACTAAAAAAATAGCAAATGAATTTGTGACATATAAGCATTCAACATATCACAGCAACATGGGAGTAGAGAGGCTTACACACGGGTTTAGGTGACCCCTCAAGGTCCCACCCAAACCCTAAAAGGATCCATATCGAGCACAATGCAAAAATCAATAATTCTACTCACCGTTGTTACCCAAGAGAAGACCGAAGACCAAGCTCAAGACTCTGAAATCCCCGGATTTGTCCCCAAAGCTTCACCAACCAAATTTCTCGTTTCTAAACATTCCAACACCAAGTAAACAATCCCAAATCAGTCCATATTCTAAAATAATTAACCTGGATTGCATACCAAGCACAAGACATCAATTTTTCCATTGAAAACAAGCCCAAAATTCCTAATCCCGAGCAGCCCTTATGCACCCCTTAAAACCAATGTTTCCAACCCTTAAATTGCTCCCTAAAGCCTTCAAAATAACACTTACATATAGCCTAACCATCAGCCCTCAAGATTCCACCTAAAACACCCCCAAAACTCAACTTAAAACCTCCCAAAAACCTCCCCAAAACCCCATTCCGGGAAAACACCCAAAACCTTGTAAAAAATCAGTTTTGTTGGACCTTTTAGGTTGTAGACTACTCATAGAACTTCAACAAATCAAAAACTTAAGTCAACGACTTCAAAGACAACATTTTTAATCCAAAATCCTCCAAACTCCAAATCTCAAAACATGTATAAAAATGAAAACAAAAGGTATCAACTTGTAGAGATTAACGAGGGTAAGTCAAAAACGAAATTACCTTTGCAAAACCTTTAAAAATGAGCAAGATATTGAATGGAATAGTAACAAGGGGAAAGGGGTTTCTTTTTGGACGCTGAAGTGAATAGTGGAGAGGGGAAGAAGATGACTCAAAAAAACAATATTTTAGGTTAGTTTAAAATCAAAGGTCCAAAGACCTAAATGCCCTTAATGAAAAAGGAAAACAACAATAGGTGCCACCCATGGCTTTTGGGCTTAATTTAAAAATAGTCCAACTTAATTTTGTTTGTCTTAAAACCCGGGGCCCAAATCATTATTTTATTATTTAAAAATTAGGAACCGAAACCCGAACCATTATTAAATCAATATTTTCACCCGACCCCGAACCCGGGTGTTACAAGGAAGATGTTTTTTAGAAAAAGAAATAAGTAATAAGTTTTCAAAAAAATAATAAAAAGGTTTTAAAATAAAAATTCAGGGTTTTAGGAAGAAATAAAATTTTGAAAAAAGCTTGAAGGGAAATCTTTTCAAAAAAATAAAATTTATTTTTAAAAAATTCATTTTTCAAAAAGAAAAACTTTTTAAAAAATGAAAAAAATGAAAAAGAAGTCTAAAAAGAGAAACTCTTTTATTGAAATAAAAAAATATAATAAAAGGTGAAAAAAACATGAAAATAAAAAAAAACTTAAAAAATGTAAAAAGGGGAAAAGAAGGGTCTTGGTTTTAAGAAGTAAAAAAAGAAAATAATGATTTTTTTTTCAAAAGAAATAATAAAAAAGAAAAAACACAAAAGAAAAAAAAATAAGTTCCTTGCTTGTTCTTTAGAAATAGGTTAAAACGTAGGATTAAGTTCTAAGGCCTAGATAGAGACCTGTGTGTTGAAAAATTTACTTCACAAAATAAGACACACTTAAGCAAACTTAAACTTTTAATTAGGAATAAAAGACTTAGACGTTTTTTAGGATTTTTAAATAATCGAACTTAGAATAAACATAAAATGCTTAACGCACTAAATTTCTTTGTTGCTTGAAAAGTGAAATTAATTTAATGCGGTGTCTTATAAAACGGGAATGACGGGTTAGCGCCAGAAATGTTGGCGGTGATTAAAGTTCATCTCCCGGGCGATAAGGCCGTTAAAATAGACTAATATTCATTAAATGGACAAATAAAGTCGAACCTTCACGAACTTGCAAATTCCAGTTTTGAAATTTTTTTTAAAATCAATTAGGTACCAATTTTGGGCGTCGTGGGGTGTTAACCCTTCCCCACGCGTAATCGACCCCCGAACATGTTTTATTATTTTCGTAGACCAAAACTGTTGTTTTATTAAATCAAAACATTTTATTAAAATTACCTTGTTTTAGAGTGATCCAATCACACTTTACAAAAAGATTGGTGGCGACTCCGTGTTTTTTTTTTAGTTTTCAAAAAGTCAAAGCTCGAAAGGGTTGCAACAGCTTGGCGACTCCACTGGGGATATGATTTTGTTTTTAAAATAAAAACAAAAGAGGGTCATGCCACAAATTGGTTTAAAATGGTTTTCTAAAAAAAGTTTTTTTTTAAAAAAAAAATATGGAATTTGCAAGTTCACGATAGGTTCTATTTATTTGTTCGTTTAAATGAATATAATTCTATTTTACGCATCTAAGACTTAATTCCAAGCTCTATTCCCGAACTTTGTCCCGTTCGTTTAAGTGGGGGGAAATACGCTTTGCTCATGTAAGAATATTGATTCTTCGTATGAGCCTAGCAAGTACCTTCAAGACTCATTCATTTGTCTTCGTAAGAATATTGATTCTTCTAGAAGGCATCGATGGTGAGTCCTCCTGAGTTGAACTCGATTCGTTTGAAGCTTATAATGGGTGAGAATTGAGGGTCTTGCTACCCTTAGTAGGGGACAACAAGGACAGCTTGGGTACCTTTTTAGAACCAAACCAAGTTTGAGAATCTAGAGCCTACCCCTAATAGAGCCATGCGGAAAGCCTAGGGTGTTGAGTCGCAGGAATAACCTGTGGAGACATGTCCTGAAATGTTGGAATGCCGGCCCAGAATTATCGTGCATTTAATTTTTGACTGTTTCATTTCCCTTTTTCTTGTGTAAAACCTATGTTTGATTTTGATATAACAAAGTGTTTTAAGGACTAAATTGTAAAACTTGAAATGATTTTTTAAGTCTCCTAAAAGTTTTCAAATCAACAAGGCTTTGCTCTAGTTTGAAAAACTCAAACTCCAAAATATTTTCTAAGTGTTCCAAGGCCAAATTGCTCAAATACGTCAATGTGTATCGATATGCTTCTTACCGTATCGATACCTTTTTTACTAACTTGGCTACTGGATAAAATTGTTTCGATACGTCCTTTACCGTATCAAAACAGGGTATCAAAACAAATTGCATATGTATTGATACGCTCTCTATTAAATCATACGGAGTTTGAATGGTGTACCGATACAGTCTCACCCGTATCGATACGGTTTAAAAGAAATTTTAAATTCGAAGACTTTAATATTTTGACCGTTGTTTGTCAGTTGGTAGGTAACCAATTTTTAAAGAGGTGGTTAATGAGTATCGATACGCTCTTACCCGTATCGATACGAATTCCTCCAGTGAGCTATGTTGGAAAATTTGCATCAATACGGTCTTACCCGTATCGAAACGGTTCCCTAACCCGTACCGATACGCCTACACGCGTATCTGTACGCCCCTCTTATATTTGTACAACGACTCTTTCTTTTTTGAGACATGTATCGATACGCCTCCCCGAGTACCGATGCGGTAGGCTGCAGAAGTGCATTTATGGTGGAAAGAGAGGGTTCCAACGGCTATAATCAATTCCCTAACCACACAAACGGCTAGAATTAATGGAGAAGGTATAAAAACAAGCCTATTGAAGACCAACAACAACCATTGCTTCCAAGAGAAACATCTATACAAAAACTTCAAGCTCAAGTGCCAAAAGTCTTATTTTTGTAAAATCCCAAATTGTTTTTGAGTGTAATTCATATCTTATATTTTAATTTGTGTTGCGTGCTTGTATTAAAAGGGGCAAACTTGTATTGGGAGATATCCCACTTGCGTTCAATTTCTTCTTTGTAACCAAGTGAGGGTTTGGTCAAATTTGGGTAGAAAATTGACCGGTTTTGTAAATGTTTCCTCCTAAGCCTAGAAAAGGGGAAGATCAATTAGTGAATTGTTGGAAAATCCTTAGTGGGAGCTAAGGTAGTGGATGTAGAGTTCATTTGGAACTTGAACCACTATAATTACCTTGTTCTTCATTTTTATTCATAACACTTCTCCTACAAAATTTTAAAAACTCAATTCACCCCCCTCTTGGCTTTGATCAATCCATTGATCCACTCAACAATTGGTATGAGAGCCTACCTCTTTGAAGGATTAACAATCGAAAGAGAGTGTGATCATCAACAAAGCAAGTCATGGAATCTATCTCCGGCTCTAGCATGTACGAGTCTCAATCGATCACCAAACCGCCTTTCTTCAACGGTGACGACTATCCTTTTTGGAAGAACTGGATGCTTCTCTTCATAAAGTCAAGCGATTACCTTGTTTGGGATGCTATAGAGGATGGTCCCATCATTTCAATGAAGAGGGACGATGAAGGAAGACTTGTGCCGAAAAGAAAAGAAGAAATGAGTGAAGATGATCGAAAGAAGCTTTAAATCAACGACAAGGCTCTTCACATGCTATTTTGTGCCTTTGGACCGGATATCTACTCCAAAGTTTCTTCCATCGAAAGTGCTAAAAAGTGTGGGATACACTTGAGACAACCTATGAAGGGACAAGCAATGTGAATGAAACAAAGATTGGAATTCTCAATCTTAGCTATGAGAATTTCAAGATGGAGCCCGACGAAACCGTATCAAAGATGTTCGATCGTTTTTCAACCATCTTCAATGAGCTAAAAGGTTTTGGAGAGATCATCCCGGAGGACAAGCTAGTCCAGAAGCTACTCTACTCTCTTCACCAGTCTTAGGATGGGAAAATAACCGCAATCTTCGAGGCAAAGAACTTAAAGACACTAAAGCTTGATGAGCTAGTTGGTTCTCTCCTAACTCATGAAATCATGAAGCAATGAAGGGAAGATGAAAAGAAGAAAGAAGAACGAAGAGTGGAGAAGCTTGAGGTAGACAAAAAGAAGAAGCTAGGAGTGACTCTCAAAGCTTCTCTACATGAGGAGAGCACTTCTAGTGAGGAGGAAGATCTTGAAGAATTGGCTATGATAGCCAAAAGATTCTCACGGTTTATGAGGTCCAACCGGAGTAGAAAATTTCAAAGAAAGATGGACTTCAAGACCAAAGACAAAGAAGAAGAAAAGGATTCGATCATATGCTATGAGTGCAAGAAACCGGGTTACATCCGTTTTGAGTGTCTTCAACTCAAGAAGAAGGGCTTTGAGAAGAAGAAGAAGCTCAAAGCTAAGCTTGCTACTTGGAGTGATGAGGAGTCACCCGAGGATGAGGAACAAGAAGTGGCTAATCTTTGCCTCATGGCCCTTGAGAATGATTCTTCTATGGTAACCTCTAACTCATCTACTTTTGACTTTACATATGATGAACTTCAAGATGTTTATGATGAGTTGCAAGAGGTATATGATGAGTTGGTTGAGAAATACAAGGAGTCGGTTTTAAAAAATAAGAAAATGATTTCGGTTTTAAGGAATCAAAGTGACTCCCTTTCTAAAACCAACTTGGAATTAGAAAAGAAGGTCTTGGTTTTGCAAAATTCCTCAAATGATTTTGAAAAGAACTCAAATGACTTAAACGACCTTCTTGAAAAATACCATGTTTACCACCAAGAGGAGGTGAGTAAACTCAAAGCTTCTCTAACCAATGTTGGGGAAAACGGTTTTGAAAAAGCATCTTCTTCAAAATCTCAACATGTGAAGAGAAACTTTGTTGACCACAAACAAAGAGGCTCCCATAAGTATCACAAGAACAATAAATTAGAAGTGTATGGGTTCCTAAGGAACTTGTAGTTTCTAACAATATTGTAGCCATTTCATCTTGGATTCCTAAGGGAACCAAGTATTTGGGAACTAACACTCATGGACCCAAAATGATTTGGGTACCAAAAATCAAAGCTTAACTCTTTGTTTGTAGGGAGAGCATTGCTACAAGGCCAACGCACAAAGCCAAAACTCATGGTACCTTGATAGTGGATGCTCGAGGCACATGACCGGAGACAAGAGTCGATTCATGGATTTAAAGCCAAAAAGTGGAGGAGTAGTTACATTTGGTGACAACTCCAAAGGCCACATTGAAGGTATTGACTCCATAGGTAATCACTCTATCATACTCATTGAAAATGTATTGTATGTCAATGGTCTAAAACACAATTTATTGAGCATTAGTCAATTGTGTGATAAAGGGTTTAATGTCTTATTTGATAAAAATGGGTGTAAAATTGTTGACATTAAATCTAATAAAATGAGGCTTTAGAAAAATTCATCACATTTTCTAAATTAACTCAAAATGATCTTGAACTTAAAATTTCTCACATTAGAAGTGATCATGGAGCCGAGTTTCAAAATCTAGGTTTTGAAGAGTTTTTAAATGAAAATAGTATTAGCCACAATTTTTCGGCACCTCGAACTCCTCAACAAAATGGGGTAGTTGAGAGGAAAAATAGGACTTTACAAGAAATGGCTAGAACCATGCTTTGTGAAAACAATTTACCTAAATACTTTTGGGCGGAAGCCACAAATACCGCTTGCTACATTGTAAATCGAGTAATGATTAGGCCACTTTTAAAGAAAACACCATATGAGATTTTAAAATCTAAGAAGCCTAACATTAGCTATTTTCATCCATTTGGTTGCAAGTGTTTTGTTTTAAACAATGGAAAAGATAACTTAGGTAAATTTGATGCTAAAAGTGATGAAGTTATTTTCTTATGATATTCTTTAAACTCTAAAGCCTATCGTGTATTTAATAAAAGAACTTTAGTAGTAGAAGAGTCTATACATGTTGTTTTCGATGATAACCTCCTTCCGAGGAAGGAATCTTGTGATGATGATGATGTAGGAATCCTTGATGCCTTTGATGGAGGACAAACTTCAAAGGAGGATGAGATTCCAACTAAAGAAGAAGATGCACAAGATCCACCTCTTGAAGCCTTGAAGGACTTGGCTCTTGAGGAAAAAGAAGTGAGCTACCCAAGGGAGTACAACTATGTCAAAGGTGGTGAAATCTTGGGTGATCCATACAAGGGGGTAACTACTAGATCCTTTCTCAAATTAATGAATCATGCTGCATTTCTTTCATGCATAGAGCCTAAAAATATCAAAGAAGCTTTAAAAGACGAGTTTTGGATTTTGGCTATGCAAGAAGAGTTAAACCAATTTGAGAGGAGTAATGTATGGACATTAGTTGAAAGGCCTAGTAATCAATCTACTATAGGAACTAAATGGGTATTCAGGAATAAACTAGATGAGAGTGGTAAAATAGTGAGAAACAAAGCTAGACTAGTTGCTCAAGGTTATACTCAAGAAGAGGGAATAGATTTTGATGAAACCTATGCACCCGTAGCTATTAGGATGTTGCTTGCATATGCATGTTATCATGATTTCAAGCTTTTTCAAATGGATGTAAAAAGTGCATTTTTAAATGGTTTTATAAATGAAGAAGTGTATGTAGAACAACCACCGGGTTTTGAGGATTCAAAATTTCCAAATCATGTTTTAAGCTAACTAATGCACTTTATGGTTTAAAACAAGCTCCTAGAGCTTGGTATGAAAGGCTTTCAAACTTTTTGATCGAAAAAGGTTTTGAAAAAGGTAAGGTGGACACTACACTTTCCATAAAAAGATATAAAAATGACATCTTAGTAGTGCAAATATATGTTGATAATATTATCTTTGGATCTACTAATGAATGGTATTACAAAGAGTTTGCTAAGGTAATGCAAGGTGAGTTCGAGATGAGCATGATGGGGGAGCTCTCATTCTTTTTGGGACTCCAAATTAAACAAAGGAAGGACGACACCTTCATAAATCAAGCTAAGTACATCAAGGATATGCTCAAGAAGTTTGGCTTGGAGAATACAAAGCCTCAAGCCACACCAACGAGCTCATCTACAAAGCTTGACAAAGATGAAAGAGGTAAGTGTGTTGACTCTAAGATTTATCGCTCTATGATTGGATCATTGCTTTACCTTACCGTAAGTAGACCGGATATATTGTTTAGTGTTTGCTTGTGTGCTATATTTCAAGCTAGTCCTAGATAGTCTCACCTTATAGTCGTTAAAAGGATCTTTAGGTACCTTAGAGATACTCCTTGTTTAGGTCTTTGGTACTCTAGAGACTCAACTTTTAACCTTCAGGCTTATTCGGATGCGGATTATGGGGGTTGTAAAATTGATAGGAAAAGTACTTCCGGCACTTGCCAATTCTTAGGTAGTATGCTCATATCTTGGTTCTCTAAGAAATAAAATAGTGTAGCTTTATCTACTACCGAAGCCGAGTACATATCCATAGGGAGTTATTGTGCTCAAGTCCTTTGGATGAAGCAAAAACTCTTAGATTATGGAGTTAAAGTAGAAACCATACCCCTTAAGTGTGATAACACTAGTGCAATTTGTCTCACCAAAAATCCCATCCAACACTCTAGAACCAAATATATAGAGATAAGACATCATTTCATTAGAGAGCATGTCCTTAAGCAAGATGTTGTTATAGAGTATGTTGACACCTTAAACCAACTAGCGGACATTTTTACCAAACCTCTAGACAGAGAGCGTTTTTGGTCTCTTAGGAGTGAGTTAGGCCTAACTAGTCTATCTTGACCCATTAGGACTCTTTTTGAGGTTAAAATTTGCTTAATCTTGTGAAAATGCATGTTTACGTGTTGTTGATCTTGATAGTAACCATGCTTGTAGCTAGGGGGAGTATGCTTCTATTAGAACTGCTTAGATCTGCTCATTATCTTTTTCATACATTTAGGAGATGTTTAAGTCGAGCCTTTGGTTGTTCTTGTGACCAAAAATGCATTTTCGGGCATAGGGTATCGATACGGCCTTATGCGTATCGATACGAGTACTTCATTACCTTTCCAGATTGCATTTTCTCTCTTGCGGGTATTGATACAGTTAAATATGATTCGATACGAGTTGTGAGCGTTTCGATATGGATGTCATTCGCTTCGATACGGTTCCTTGATACGTGGTTCCAAGGAATTACCTTTGTACCCCCGTATCGATACACCCTTTAGGTGTATCGATGCGCGATCGCGCAGACAACTTTGATTTGCATTAAAAGACTTTCACTTTTACAAAAAATCCTATTTCAAAACCCTAGCCAATTTTCATCTATAAAAAACCTCTCAATCTCTCATATTTTCACCATAAAACTTAAAAATTCTTGAGGGTTTTTCAAAATCAAGCCAAGTCTTAAGGCTCTCCGCCAATTGGTGCAAAATCTTCATCCATTCTTCCCTATCTCAATATCAAGGTATAACAACTTTTCTTTCTATTTTCTTTATGCTTTTCGATTTTTTAAATCCTTTTGTTTTTGCTTTGTTCTTTCAAAAGATTTTATCAAACTTTTTTGTTTTGTTTTTTGTCTTTCAAATTTTTTTACCTTGATTATTGATTTATCAATGGGATCGAATGTGAACATTAATGCATACATACATTGTTTTACTCAATTTTTCTAGACTATGGCACCTAAAAAAAGAGCACGCACTATAAGTGAAGTTGGTGAAGGATCTAATCCCGGTGATGACACTCGTCCTAATTTGACTCTAATTTATCAAAGGTGCTTTAGAACTCCTGGTGAACTCAACTACTTTCGCTCTTTTCAAAATTACAAGATTCGACCGGAGAGGGTAATTTCTATTCCTTTTCTTAATTCGGAGCATTTCAAGTTTTTCTATTTACCTTTGCTCCACGAATGGAAGTTTATGGATTTTCTACAAATACTGGGATTTTTCTTTCGAAATTTGGTTTTGATCTTTTATGCAAATGCCAAGTGTGTTGTCGATGCCTCGGGTAATATCATTGTCGTTAACTCCTATCTCATGGGCAAGAAGATTACCGTTGATGTCCAAGCCCTTTGTGATGTTTTTAAGTTTGAGGATGAGGGTATCGAAGATGAAAATTCTCTTGGACATATTTTGGGGGGTTCTGTGACCGTTTTAAATGCTCAAGACCGCATCCTACACTTGATGATCACTTGGTGGTTTAGGCCTTCGGGAGGAAAATACTCAACCATCCGCCAAGTTGATGACTTTTGGATTCGGTGCTTTCGCTAGAGAAACCAACCTAACCTTGCTCGCATCATGTTTGCGGAGATTGTCTTTCTCGTTCAACATCGTCACACATCTCTTGTCACTTCATTCACCTATGGCACCGCTTTGAGCTACTTTTTCACTCAGAAGGAGATTGATTGCTCTCATGACTATCCGACAAGTCTCACCGATCCTATTGATAAGAGATCTCTTTCTCGGGGCAAGTTTCACTACTTCAATGGTAATTGGCTTCACATCTCCGAGCTTCCTAGTGATGTGATTCCCGAAGAGATTGCAAATCCTCAAGCTCCTCCTCCTCCATCCATGGACTCTCTCATGACCTATCTTAATGAACAATTCACAAGCTTACGCACAGGAATTGCCTCTATGGATCAAGTCATGAATTCGAGGTTTGCCGCCATTGATACACGCTTCACAAGCCTAGAAGATCGCATGACAAATGTGGAGAAGCGTATCTCTTCTTTTGAGGCCGAGCACAATTCGATGAATATCTCTCTCACGGCCTTCCATGATGAGTGGCGTCAATCGAGGAGGAACGATGATGCCAACGAAGACAAAGATGAAGACGATGGTGATGGAGACAAGTAGTAGATTGTCTTTGCATATCATTCATGTCATCTTAGGATTTATTTTCATGCACATTGAATTATGTTTTTAGGATTAAGTTTACCATTTAAAACCTATGCTTTGATTTATTTTGTTTGGATTTAAGTTGATGTTTCTTCATTTATGAACTTTATGTTTATCTATTAAATGTTGCTTGGTAATTGATTATGTCTTTATAGCCCATGTCTCTTATTTTTGATCTAACAAAAGGGGGAGAGGGAAGTTCACAAGCTCACTTAAAACTTAAAACTTAAACTTAAAATTTACCTAGCTAACATTAAGGGGAGTTGTTTTTCCAAAGTTTTTCAAAAGACTTAAAAATTTTAAGCTTTGTTTTGGTTATATCAAAAAGGGGGAGATTGTAAAACCTATGTTTGATTTTGATATAACAAAGTGTTTTAAGGACTAAATTGTAAAACTTTAAATGAATTTTTAAGTCCCCTAAAAGTTTTCAAATCAACAAGGCTTTGCTCTACTTTGAAAAACTCAAACTCCAAAATATTTTCTAAGTGTTCCAAGGCCAAATTGCTCAAAAACGTCAATGTGTATCGATACGTTTCTTACCGTATCGATACCTTTTTTACAAACTTGGCTACTAGAGAAAATTGTTTCGATACGCCCCTTACCGTATCGAAACAGGGTATCGAAACAGATTGCATCTGTATTGATACGCTCTCTCTATAAAATCACACGGAGTTTGAATGGTGTACTGATACGGTGTCACCTGTATCGATACGGTTTAAAAGAAATTTTTAAATTCGAAGCCTTAAATATTTTGACCGTTGTTTGTCAGTTGGTAGGTAACCAATTTTTAAAGAGGTGGTTAATGAGTATCGATACGCTCTTACCCGTATCGATACGAATTCCTCCAGTGAGCTATGTTGGAAAAAATTGCATCAATACGGTCTTACCCGTATCGAAACGGTTCCCTAACCCGTACCGATACGCGTACACGCGTATCGATACGCCCCTCTTATATTTGTACAACCACTCTTTCTTTTTTGAGACAGGTATCGATACGCCTCCCCGAGCACCGATACGATAGGCTGCAGAAGTGCATTTATGGTGGAAAGAGAGGGTCCCAACGGCTATAATCAATTCCCTAACTACACAAACGGCTAAAATTAATGGAGAATGTATAAAAACAAGCCTATTGAAGACCAGCAACAACCATTGCATCCAAGAGAAACATCTATATAAAAAATCCAAGCTCAAGTGCCAAAAGTCTTATTCTTGTAAAATCTCAAATTGTTTTTTAGTGTAATTCCTATCTTATATTTCAAATTGGGTTGAGTGCTTGTATTAAAAGGGGCAAACTTGTATTGTGAGATATCCTACTTGCCTTCGATTTCTTCTTTGTAACCAAGTGAGGGTTTGGTCAATTTTGGGTACAAAATTGACCGGTTTTGTAAAGGTTTCCTCCTAAGCCTAGAAAAAAGGGAAGATCAATTAGTGAATTGTTGGAAAATCCTTAGTGGGAGCTAATGTAGTGGATGTAGAGTTCACTTGGAACTTGAACCACTATAATTGCCTTGTTCTTCATTTTTATTCATACCACTTCTCCTACAAAATTTTAAAAACCCAATTCACCCCCTATTGGCTTTGATCAATCCCTTGATCCACTCAACATCTTACTTTATTAATATTTGATCCCTATCTTGTTTGTTTTACATGGGTATCATTCCATATTTAGAAAGGGTTGATTCTAGAAAATTGTTCAAATTATGGACGAAAAGCTCTTGAAGAATGAGGAGGAAAATGTGAAAGTGTGTCACTGGTCTGAGGTCAATTAGAGAAAGTATGGAGACAGTTTGAGTGTGGGTCACGAGACAGAAACTTTGGAGTATGCCCATGTTAGTGTTAAGTAGAACAATGTACAGGAGTTACGTTAGATTTGGGATCATTTTGATTAGAAGACCAAACAATTGTTTCGTGAATCTTATGGCGACATAGCATATCTTCTTTTTGTAAGGGTTGACGAGCCATTTCTGAAGGCTTTAATACAGCTCTGGAACCTTGGGTATTGTTGCTTCACGTTCAATGGAGAGGACATGATGCCTACTTTCGAGGAGTACTTGGCCTTGTTCAATATGCCTGAGGTGAAAGAGAATTGGGTGTATACAAAGCCGCCCAAGAACAAGAACTCACACTTAAAACTTGCCTCATTGTTGGAATGAGCGATGAATGGGTTGAAGGGTTGGTACGGAAGAGAGGGGAAAGTTTTAATTTTCCTTGGTCACGCATTTGAAACATCATTCTATTTCATCCAGACATAACGAAAAGGGTAGATCTCTTGGCCATTGCAATTTATGGTCTAGTAATTTTTCCAAAGGTGTTGGGAAATATTGATGTGGCCCTGTTAGATTTTTTTGAGTAGTTGAAGAGGAATGTCAATCCAGTGCCTGCATTGCTAGCTGAAACCTTCATCTCTTTGAATGCTTGTCGAAAAGTGGAAGGTGTGTGTTTCAGAGGATATGCTCCTTTACTTCAAGTTTGGGCCCATAGTCATTTCTAGGAGTGTCCAACTTTGGCCTTACTGAACGTGTTCTCTCCGAACTTTTCCCCACTTCGATAATTTTTGGCACAAGACTGGTCGAGCATCAAGAGAAGCAATTGGGTTGATATCCTCAGAGATCGTCGTGACGAAGACATCAAGTGGAGGGTACCATGGATGGGACATGCTAAAGTAAGGTATAGATGTGGAGATTACAACTTTTTGATGTTGTTAGGTTTATAGGGAGGAATTGGTTGTGCATCTTTGTTAGTTTCGCACCAATACAGATCACGACAGTTTGTTCCCTTCACCTCCGAGCTTGGTACGTCGAAATTCGAGTTTCAAGGAGAGTTTAGGCAGAAGGTGCAGGAAATCAGTGATTCATGGAAGATTTGCTATTATATGAAGTTAAAGTCTGACAAGCATTGCATGTATACTCATGATTATGATATTTGGAGGCATACGAGGATGAATGACAAGATTATGCTACCTACTCTTGGGCCCGCCAAGTCTATAGAAGAACATTTGAAAGTGGTTCCATCAGAGGTCGACATTCTGAGAGAAGAGCTAAGATGAGCTAAGTTAGAAATCAAAGCACTCAAGGAACAGAATCAGCAAAACAAGTTTGAAGCCAGCCTTGATGTAGAAAAGCACAAGGGAGAAGCCAGCCGAGTGCGGAAAATGTACGAGAATTTAGAAGAAAGGTATGAGATTCAGAGGGTTGACTTCCTTAAGCTTCAAGCTACGGTCCAATATGCGGATCTTCGAAAAAGCCCAGAACTGTGGAGACAAGAGATAGAACAAGCTGTTGGGAAGGAGAAGGAACACGATAAGAAGGAGGTAGAGAAGTTCCGACGGGTCATGGCCTAAGAAAGAAAGAAGACGAAACAAGCGGTAGAAAATGAGAAGGGTAAAAGGCCTCGAGAGGAGTTGAAGAAATATTCGACTGCATGGAAGAAGAAGTTACAGTCAGCCTATGATGAGACCTCCAAGAAGTTGAAGCAAAGTCAGGCCTTCATCATTGAAGTGGAAGCCAAAATAGAAAACTTGAGTCGAATAGTTCACAAGATGCAAAATGACCATACTTATATGGAACTCCAAGCTAGTTTGAGCGAGAATGGCTTCTTGAAAGAGCGAGTTAAGGAAATGGATAATCTCCTTCAAGAGTACAAGACAAAGATCTTAGTTCTAGAAGATATCACCGAAGGAGGAAACGACTATTGGTTCACCCGCCTCAGAGATAATGCTCGAAGATTCCGAGAGAGAGATGAGTTCGATAGAATGATGATGACACAGGTCCAAGATGTGGCCAAGCACGTGACAATATTGGTAACTAAAGTTTCAGGTCTTCGCCAGTACATCAAGCCCATTGGAGAAGTTGGACCAAGGCTCATGTGGTTAGTTGAAGAAATCAAGGAGTTAGGTGCTCAAGCGGAAAAATATTTGTAATTCGAAAAAGATGTAATAAAAGCTTTCGTATTCAATAAAGAGTTTCCTTTCATGAGCAGATTTTCAATGAAATTAATGGCCCTTCTACTGTATTCATGCATTTGCACTATTTTCTTTGCTCTTTTTGTTTGCTTATGTGAATTCATTTGTGCATACATTCATTCATGACAAAATCTAACTTAATATAAAAATGAAAGAATATCCAAAATTGCTAAGACAACTCATAAATATGGTACACGAGCCCAAACCCGAGCCATGAACTTTGAGGAAAGGTTGACAGCTTTGGAGGCAAACCAAAAGAGCACTCAAGATAAGTTAGAGAAAATGGAGATCGACCTGAAACAACAAATTGAGGCAGTTTATTAAAAGACAATCGGTTCAATAGCTGCCATGTTAGGGTTCAAGGATCCAGATATGGTTGAAGAAGAAGGAAACACTACCACCGTTCCACGATTCTCAGGAATGGCCTCTAGGAAGGAGACTACTGCAAAAGCCAAAACACTCATCCATGTTGTTGAATCTTCCACTCATGTTCCAAATGGGGATGCCAATAATTACGAGGTACTCGACCTCGACGAAATCACTGATAAGGTTAGAATTGAGAAGAAATGAGAAGATAAGTATGAAAAGTTAGACGTGATGATCAAATCCTTCCAAGATGGAGCTGCTCATGGTGGAATGGACGCCAAGGATCTGAGCTTGGTAACTGATTTAGTTGCACCACCAAAATTCAAGATACCAGACTTTGAGAAATATAATAGGACCACATGCCCATCGGCACATCTAACTATGTATTGTAGAAAGATGTCAATGTACCTCGACAATGAGAAGTTTCTCATTCATTGCTTCCAAGACAGCTTAGTAGGTTCCGCTGCACGTTGCTATTCGCAATTAAGTCGGGTAAACATCAAATCATGGAAGGATTTATCCAAAGCCTTTAGTGAGCAATACAAGCATATTTCAGACATGGTTCCAACTCGTTTGGTCTTGCAAGGGACGGAACAAAAGCATCATGAGAGCTTCTGACAATACGCACAAAGGTGGAGGGATGTAGCGGCACAGGTGCAGCCACCGTTTCTAGAAAATAAGATCACCCCGATGTTTGTGGAAACTTTAAAGGGTCCTTTTTACGATCGCATGCTTAATCATGCTACGAAGAACTTTGCGGACATGCTAATGAATGGCGAACTAATCCTAGCAGCCATGAAGAGAAAAAAGTTGGATAGCGGGGAAACAAAGAAGACGTGCAAGAAGAGAGATAATAATGAAGTAAATACCATGAATGTTTACAACCCCAGTTATTCAACAGGTGTGGTGTTCAACAAGCCCAACACTTTCAACAAACCCAACACCTTAGCTCCAACGGTTGCAAATGCCCCAAAAAGAAAGCGAAGATATCAAGGAAATTCGAGACCCTACTTTCCTCCCATTCCAATGACATATGCAGAGTTATTCGCTGAGTTGGTCAAATCATAGATGGTGCTGCCAAGACATGTCCCTCCGTTCTCACCTCCTTATTCATTGTGATACGATGAGAAGGCCCAATGCGAATACCATGTAGAGGTGAGGGGGCATACCATTGAGAACTGTACTGCATTCAAAAGGGTGGTGGATGATTTAAGAAAATCAGGCATGTTATCATTTGAAACGTCTGAAGAAAAAGGAAATCATTTGCCAAACCACCAGAAGACAGAGGTCAATGTTATGCTTGAGGAAGAAAGAATAATGGTCAAGGAATATGTTGAAGAGATTAAGGCGCCCTTGTATTGGGTATGGGCTCAATTAGTAGCGGCTGGGATATTAAAGGAAGAAAACCTGAAGATGAAGGTTGATGAAAAACCATACCGCGAGTACCATGAAGCTGAAGGACATGAGATCTAGTGTTGCTTAGAGTTTAAACGGATGGTTCAAGCCAAGATGGATAGCAAGGAACTTATGTTCTTCGAGAAGGGAGATGTTAAGCACGAAATAAATGTGTGTGTGATGGAGGAAATTTCCTTTGGGAAGCAAGGAGAAGAAGTTAAAGAAGGAAGAGAGGGAAATCCTTATCCTGTGGTGATCCCAGCAAAGAGGGACCGATTCGGTTTGGGCTTTAGGCCTAATAAATGGCAAAAGAAAGCTAAGACTAAGAAGCAGCAGGAAAGCATAAAGATAAAGCTGAGTGGAGAAGAAGTTGAGTGGGAGCCAATGACGTACCCACCCCTAAGTAACACTTTCAGGGCTGGAGGGCTCCTAGACCCTAATGCCCGCTTTGACAAGGAGGAGAAAGGGAAGGATGAATTATGCGAGGTTTTTGAGAATTTGAGCATTAACGCCATCACAGACAAGGAGGAAGGAGAAAACAAATATCTGTCCAAGATTTTCCCCTGTACTGAGCTGAAGAACTGGACCACTGAAGTAGTTCCTGAAGTTTCTAAGACCGCCTCAGAGTAATTCTCAGAACCAACTCTTTTACCCTTAGGCCCTAGAGTAATTAGAGATCTTATGTAAAAAGGGTCTATGTCAAAACCATGATTCAGATTTCAATAAAGGATGCATATTTTTCCCAATAATATCGTGTGGCAAACTTTCTTTCGCAATGCAAAACCAAAAACAAAAGATCATAGAAACCCAAAAACAAAAAAAGCCTTTAAAAACATAATAAATCATACCATTTCATTCTTTCTCTCTTTCATGGTATATATTTTTGTCTCTTTTATTTGTAGGTTTTTAGATATCAATGGTCCAAACGACTCTTAGTTAGATTCCGAAGTCAATTTTGAGTTACCACTATGTTTAGAGGAAGTTGGGAGTATTAATGATGAAGAAGAGTATGACTTGCCTGATGAGCTACTTAGAATGGTAAAGGGAGAGGAAAAACAAATTCTGCCCCACAAAGAAGAGTTAGAGGTTTTGAATCTTGAAACCGAAGAAGAGAAGCGTGAAGTAAAGATCGGTACCACCATCTCAGTTAAGACACGACAATGCTTGATTGAGCTTCTGCAAGAATATAAAGACATTTTTGCCTGGTCATATCAGGATATGACTGGCCTTGATACAGATATTGCCATGCATAGGCTTCCTATAAGAGAAGGATGAGAACCAGTAAAGCAAAAGCTCAGAAGAATGAAGGTTGATACACTTTTGAAAATTAGAGATAAGGTTAAGAAGCAGTACAATGTAGGATTCCTCGAGGTAGCTAAATATCCAGAATGGGTGGCAAACATCGTCCTAGTACCTAAAAAGAATTGAAAAGTAAGAATGTGCTTCGACTACAGGGATCTTAATAGAGCAAGCCCCAAGGACAATTTTCCGCTTTTACATATCGACACATTGGTAGACAATACAGGTGGCCATTCCTTTTTCTCGTTCATGGATGGATTTTCCGGATACAATCAAATAAAGATGTGTCCATAAAACATGGAAAAGACTACTTTTGTAACGCTTTGGGGAACCTTTTGTTATAAGGTAATGCCTTTTGGATTGAAGAACGCAAGGGCAACTTATCAGAGAGCTATGGTCACTCTTTTCCATGACATGGTGCATAAGGAAATAGAAGTTTATGTGGATGATATGATCGCCAAGTCCAGAACTGAAGAAGAGCATCTAGCAAACTTGAGTAAGCTTTTTCAAAGATTGAGAAAATTTCAGTTAAAGCTTAATCCTGCCAAGCGCACATTTGGGGTTACTTCTGGGAAGTTGTTAGGCTTTGTAGTAAGCAGAAGAGGAATTGAAATTGATCTAGACAAGATAAAGGCCATACAAGAGCTTCCGCCACCCCAAACACAGAAGCAAGTTCGGGGATTCTTGGGAAGGTTGAATTACATAGCCCGTTTCATCTCCTAATTAACGGATAAATGTGATCCAATATTCAGGTTGCTTAGAAAGAACAACCCGAGGACATGGAATGAAGAATGCCAAGCAACTTTAGAAAAGATCAAGGAGCATTTAACTAATCCTCCAGTGTTAATGCCACCTATTTTAGGGAAACCGTTAATACTCTATCTAACGGTGTTTGAAAATTCAATGGGTTGTGTATTATGGCAGCATGACGAAACTGGAAGGAAGGAAAGGGCGATATACTATGTAAGCAAGAAGTTTACTGATTTTGAAGTAAGATATACTTCGATTGAAAAGGTATGATGCGCTCTGGTATGGGCTACGAAAAGGCTTAGGCAGTATATGTTGTATCATACCACATGGTTGATCTCACGATTAGATCCATTGAAGTTTATGATGGAAGCTCCAGCCCTATTAGGAAGAATAGCGCGATGGCAGATATTGCTCTTAGAATACGACATTCAATATGTGAACAAGAAAGCAGTGAAAGGAAGCGTCATAGCGGATTTTCTTGCAAGTCGTGCACAAGACGATTATGATGCATTAAATTTCAGTTTCCCCGATGATGATTTGATGTGTATTACAGAAGATGAAGAGTCACCAACAGAATCCTGAGTCATGCATTTTGATGGTGATGTAAATGCTCTAGGATGAGGTATTGGAGCAGTTTTGGCTTTACCGGAAGGAGACCATTATCCTTTCACTTGCCGTTTGAAATTCTTCTGCACCAATAATATGGCGGAATATGTGGCATGCATATTGGGCCTAAGGGAAGCTATTGACAGAAAAATCTAAAATTTGAAAGTCTATGGGGATTCAACGTTGATCATCTACCAAATACGTGGCAAATGGGAAACAAAATATGCAAAATTGATAGAGTGTCACAAGTTGGTCCTTGAGTTAACTAAAGAATTCGATGTGATCACTTTAGGCATCTCTCAAGAGAAGATAACCAGATGGCTGATGCGTTAGCTACTTTGGCTGCCATGTTTAAAGCAAGCGAGTGTTCTAAGATGATGCCCATTAAGTTACAAATGATGGAGTCCCCGGCACATTGTTACAATGTAGAAGAAGAGGCAAATGGTCTACCGTGGTACCATGATATCTTTCAATATATAAAGCTTCAACAATACCCAGCACATGCTTCAGAAAATGAAAAGAAAATGATCAGGAAAATGGCATTAGGATACATCCTTGATGGAGAGATCTTTTACAAACGAAGTCGAGACTAGGTGTTATTAAGATGTATGGATGCAAAAGAAGCGCAGTTGATTTTGGAAGAGGTCCATGAGGGAGTTTGTGGAACTCACCCTAGTGGTTTCACTATGGCAAGAAGAATAATGTGTTTTGGATATTACTGGTCAACGATGGAAGGGGATTGCATTAACTATTCCCGCAAATGTCACAAGTGCCAGGTTTACGCTGACAAGGTTCATGCGCCTCCTCAGCCTCTTCATGTCATGTCGTCTCCATGGTCGTTCTCTATGTGGGGCATAGATGTTATTGGGCAAATTCATCCGAAAGCATCAAATGGTCATCACTTTATTTTGGTAGCTATTAATTACTTCCCAAAGTGGGTGGAAGCAGCCTCATATGCAAATGTAACTAGGTCCATTGTTTGCAACTTCTTAAGGAAGGAGATCATTTGTCGATATGGTCTACCAGAAAGCGTAATCACCGATAATTCCTCTAACCTGAACAACTGAATGATTGTTGGGGTCTGTGAGCAGTTTAACATTAAGCATCACAACTTAGACTATATTGCCCAAAGATGAATGGAGCAGTAGAGGTGGCCAATAAGAATATTAAGAAGATTGTTGCAAAGATGACTGACACTTATAAAGATTGGCATGAAAAGTTACCATTTGCTTTGTATGCATATCGTACATCGATACGAACATCCACTGGGGCAACTTCGTTCTCATTAGTATATGGAGTTGAAGTCGTGCTACCAATCAAGGTTGAGATACCATCGTTGCGTGTCATGATGGAGACCAAGTTAGATGAAGCAGAATGGGTTAAGGCAAGGTATGACCAACTAAATTTAATTGAGGAAAAGGGACTGAAAGTCGTATGTCATGGTCAAATGTAACAAAGGAGAATGATTAGGGCTTATGAAAAGAAGGTTCGCCCTAGAGAATTCCAAGAAGGTGATCTGGTATTAAAGAAGAAGCTGCCAATTCAAAGTGATCCCTGAGGAAAATGGGCGCCTAATTGGGAAGGATCGTACATTCTTACAAAGGTTCTTTCTGGTGGAGCATTGATTTTAGCTTAGATGGATGGAGATGAGTTTCAAAACCCGGTGAACTCAGATACTGTTAAGAAGTATTATGCTTGAAAAAAAGAAAAAAGGAAAAAAAGAAAAAGAAAAAGAAAAAGAGAAAAAAGAAAAAAGAAAAAGAGAAAGAGAAAAAAAAGAAAAAAGAAAAAAAAAGAAAAGGAGGGTTCAAAATGAAAACCCGCAAAGGGCGTTTTGAAACCAAATGAGGGTCTGAGTTGAAAACTCGTAAAGGGCGGCTTAGATAATTCGTAAGACATTTTTGGGGCTCTACAGATTATGCATTGTACTCAAGGCTCCCTTGACACTGGTGGCATTCAAGATTACTTCTGGCGTTTGATAGGAGGGGTCCAAACTATTGATATTGGAATACTTGTTTCCCTTTTTTTTTATAAACTTTTTTTTGTGTTTGCCACAACATTAATAAAATTAGTTTCATGGTTTTTTCTTTCTTCCTTGTTTCCTTCCCTATCATTATTGGCATCTTGCTTTGAAATAAGGATTAATGATTTGACAATCATTTATATATGCAAAAGATTTTTTAGTATTACTTTGAGAATGTTTTGGAAAGTACATGGACTACGAATTGTTCTATAATTATTGTTTGGGGCATATGACGTTAAAATGCTTGAAGTATAAGTAAAGCCTTGTTGCAAAATTCTTCGAAAGGAAGAAAAGTCATATAAATGTCTGGGCGCTTAAATAGTGTTTCTTAAACCACTGGCCTTCCTTACATGATAATGAGAGCATTCTTACAATGTTAAAACTTGACTAAGAAAGCTCATCCTTTAATATTGACTAAGAAGACAGATGAAGATTAAATGTCTTCAATAAAGTGAGAGTAAGATGTAAAGCTAAAAGCTGGTTCTTCTAGCTAAGAATGCAAATCTTAGTCAGCAAAAGATCAAAAATGAAGTAAAGGCCAGAGTTGTTCATAACTCATGGGTGAATTCCAAGGCAAGGGAGAGGGCCTTATCCCAAGGAATGGTGAATTCGAAGCTGGAAAGCCAGGAAGAATTGAAAGAGAAGTGAAGCTAGCCTTCTTATCTACGCAAGTTTAGGAGAGAGTTCATGTTAATCGGTTGGTCTCGATAACCAGAATTTCATCAAAATTAAGAAAACGGTCTAAGCAAAAGAAGCTTTAAAAGGAAAAACTTGGCGTGCATTCATGTTGTAGACATCCCTTGGGGCATGCATATCATAATTATATTGCATGTTGCATTTTGTTTTTTTCAGGTACATGGAAGACCTGTTCAAAATGGAGTTTGTTTATTCATCCAAGCATAAGGAGGATGGAATTTTTTCAGAAGATTCGCCTATCCGTTCAGGCAAAAAGAGAATGGAGTTTGCTTATTCATCCAAGCATAAGGAGGATGAAATTTTTCAGAAGAATTTGTCTATTTGAGCATTTGGGAGGACAGAGCCCAGCTCAGCTATTCAGGCATTTGGGAGAATAGAACCTAGCTCAGTTATTCGAGCATAAGGAGAATAGAACCAGTCTATTCGTTCGGGCATTTGGAGAATGGAACTCAGCTCAGCTATTCGAGCATAAGGAGAATAGAACCAGCCTATCCGTTTGGGCATTTGGAGAATGGAACCCAGGTTAGATATTCGAGCATAAGGAGAATAGAGCACGCCTATCCGTTCGGGCATTTGGAGAATGGAGCCAACCAAAAAATCGGTGAAAATCAGTGCCTTTTGGTCTTTGCTTTATTTCTGTTGCATAGAGATAAGCAAAGAGAGGCAGCTGATGTCACTAGATTTTCACCCCCAATATTAAATAATCTGAAAAAAAAAAGAGAAACCCTTTTTTTTACTTAAATTAATAAAAGACTCTTTTCTAAAATAAGAAAAAACAACAAAACCCATCTTTAAAAGCTCATTTTGAAGCCCGTTTCAAAAGGAAAAAAAACAAAGCCCACCTTGAAATACAAGCCCATCTTTTAAAAAGGAAAAAAAAGGAGAAAATGTGATAATAATTTTAATAAATAATAATGGTGGAAATAAATATAGAAAATAAAATGAAAACCAAAAAATACATGTAATAAAAAAACAACAAAGAAAAACAGCAAAACAAAAAGAAAAAACAGCAATAAAAAAAGAAAAAGGGTGAACCAGCGCGCGTCACGTGCCAGCGCGTGAGCCGCACGCGCGTGGGCTGGTTCCCAGCAAACCCTCCCGTCGAACATAGCTGGTGGTCGTCCGGCGTCTATTAGCCACGGCTGTCGTCGCTGTTGGTGTCGATCGACGCGTCTTACCGTCGCCGACTCAACGACACCAACGCCCCTCGCCGCCGCCGCCGCCTGTGGTCGCTGGAATCTACAAAAAACCGAGACAAATAGTCAAACCCTAAGCTCGAATCAAGGGGAAAATTCATCTTCAAATCTGAACCAAATCGGATAGGGTTTGAGGGGTTTTTCCGAGAATCAAGTTTCTTGTCTGATTTTGGCTTCAATTCGGGGATTGAAATCTGAATTTGGCTTGAATTTGAAGCTGAAATTCAAGTATAAATACCCCCTAAACTTCACTTGTTCAAGAAACCCAATTTCAAGAGAAAATACACTTGAAAAAGCAAAAAAAAGGCTTGGAAAATTTCGAAAAAATTCACTAAAAAATCTCAAGAGTTGCTGGAAATTTTGGAGTTGAAGTTCGAGTTTGGAGGCAATTTTTCGGAGGCAATTTGGAGCATTTCGAGAAGTTCATATTCGAGTTCTTCGTTCGATGTTTCGGTAAAATTTCTATCTTTCCTTTTAATTTTCATTTAGTAATTTTCATGCTTGTTCTTGGTTGAATTTGTGTTTGTGTCTTTCTTTTGTTGATTTTAGGTTGTGTTCTTGAAGTCAAAAAATTATTTCGCGATTCCGGTAATGTTTTCGCTTTAAATTTTCGTTTTTTTTGTTTGATCTTCAAAAATTGCATGCTTTAAAAAATATTGTTAAGAGTGTTTTGATCTTTAGAAATGTAGGAATGAATTTTTTAAAAGTGTTTATATTAAAATACAAGAATAAAATGAGTTAATGTGGTTTTATTAAAAAAACTTAAAGTTATGGATTTAATTAGGAAAATGAATTGGTGGAAATAATAAAAGGGGCTTGATTTATAAATAAAAAATAATAAAAGGGTTTTTCTTGAAATTTAGTTTTAATGATAAAGTATGTTAAGTGATTTAAAAAAGGAAAAAGTAAATAAAGATGTTTTTTTTAAGAAAAAGAAATAAGTAATAAGTTTTCAAGAAAAATAATAAAAATGTTTTTAAATAAAATTTTAGGGTTTTAGGAAGAAATAAAATTTTAAAAAAATCTTAAAGGGAAATCTTTTAAAAAATAAAATTTATTTTTAAAAAAAGTCATTTTTAGAAAGAAAAGCTTTTTAAAAAATGAAAAAAGTCTAAAAAGAGAAACTCTTTTTTTAAAATAAAAAATATAATAAAGGGTGAAAAAACATAAAAATATAAAAAAAGTTTAAAAATATAAAAAGGGGAAAAGAAGGGTCTTGGTTTTAAGAAGTAAAAAAAAGAAATAAAGGTTTTTTTCAAAAGAAACAATAAAAAGAAAAAATAAGTTTCTTGCTTGTTCTTTAGAAATAGGTTAAAACGTAGGATTAGGTTCTAAGGCCTAGATAAAGACGTGTTTGTTGAAAAT